>CM053037.1:45453463-45598163 GCA_028564925.1 Lithobates sylvaticus | reverse complement strand
ATTCTCTGCTGCAGAAAAGTGCTTGACATTACAAGTTTTAATTAGTATTTTTTGTTAGAAAGTTGCTTAGAACCCCCAAACATTTTTTTTTTTTAAGCAGAGACCCTAGAGAATAAAATGGCGATCGTTGCAATCTTTTATGTCACACTGTATTTGAGCAGCAGTCTTTCAAACGCATTTTTGGGGGAAAAAATGCACTTTAATGATTTAAAAAAATATAACAGTTATCCCAATTATTTCATATAATGTGAAAGATGATGTGAAATATGTCATGCTTTAAAATTGCACATGCTCGTGGAATGCGACAAACTGACAAAAAATATTAAAAGGCAGCAGCTACAAATACTGCCTTTGCTGACTTTTAATAAATGGACACTTACCTGCTCTGCTCTCGGCAGCTGCCGCCGCCATCCTCTGTGAGGGAGTCAGAAAGTGAAGTGTTGCGGCTTCACTTCCCGGTTCCCTACTGCGCATGCGCGAGTCACGCTGCACGTCCTAACCCTTGTGTGTCCCAGCAGACAGCGCAGGGGGAAGGGAAGAGGCGTAGACTCCCGTGGGAGTCTATGCCTGGAAGTGGGTGTAAATACCTGTATCTTGGACAGGTATCTGCACCCCCTCCCCCCTGAAAGGTGCCAAATGTGACACGGGGGGGGGGGCATTCCGAAAAGCGGAGGTTCCATTTTTGTGTGAACCTCCGCTTTAACATCAAATACATGATGTAAAAAAAGTACTATAAACAATAAAGTACAGTACTCACAGTGGTTCTAACCGCTCACTATTTTATCCAAAACTAAAAAAAAAATGTTTGCCTTTAGTTATACTTAGTGGTGTCATCCTTTAGGTTATGTTGTCCTTTGGTTGATAAAACAGTTGGCATTTGTTTAACCACTTCAATACCAGGCACTTTCACCCCCTCCTGCCCAGGCCACTTTTCAGCTTTCAGCACTGTCACATTTTGAATGACAATTGCGTGATCAGGCAACGCTGTTCCATATTACATTTTTATCATTTTTTTTGAGACAGATAGAGCTTTTTTTTTTGTTGGTATTAAATCACCACTGTGTTTTTTTTGTTTGCTAAAAAAAACAAAAAATGACCCAAACGTTTTTCCTAAGTTCCTAAGGTTTTTTTTTTTATAGTTTAACATATGATTTCTAAAGAGGTATTAAACTAAAAGCAGTCATTTTTTTATATTGCAACTTACCAATTCTTAATTGTGATGGCTGCATTCAGTTTTCTTTTTTAGGCTTTTTATTTTTACCTGTTAAACAGCCAGTAATTAGTCTGTTTTTTTATTTATTTTTTAAATGAACAAGCTTTGCTACAGATGTAACAGTTGGGACAACCCATTTACCACTGACTGCTTATAATGATAAACTTTTAGTTATTTGTGTGTAAAATCTTTATCAAAACAAAAAGGAAACTGTTTGCTGCAACAGTTTATAAAGTGTTATGCCGTGTTCACACGAGCGGAATGTCCGACAGAAAAAGTCAGACGGGAGCTTTTCATCGTATATTCGGATCGTGTGTATGCCCCATCTGACTTTTTACGTCGAAAATTCTGACGGACCTAGAACGAAAACATGTTCTAAATTTTTCAGACGGAACCAATTCCTATCGGGAAAACCGCTCGTCTGTATGCTGTTCCAATGTACCAAAAACGACACATGCTCTAAAGCAAGTACGAGACGGAAGCTATTGGCTACTGAACTTCCTTTTTCTAGTCCTGTCGTACGTGTTGTACGTCACCGCGTTCTTGACGGTCGGACTTTGGTGTGATCGTGTGTACGCAAGACATTTTCAGCGGAATTCTTCAGGGTTTATTTCGACGGGAAAACCAGTCATGTGTACACGGCATTAGTTGTAGTTCAGCATCAGTTTGTTAGTCCATCTAAATATTCCATCTAACACTCCCCTCTCCCCAGATTAACAATGCTGCTGTCCAAAGATACCCCTGTGCTCCTTCATTCAGAGTGAAGGTATTCTAATACAGTAGATGTGTTGCTGGTCAGATCACCAGGTGAAAACATAAGGTGAAAAAATGCCTAAAAAAGAAAACTATTGCAGCCACCGTCATGTAATGATTGGTAAACTGCAATATATAACATTTTTGGTTTTGGGTTTAACACTGCTTTAAGTTCACAATGATCATAAATGGAAAGCTACCTGGCCAGTAGAGTTGGGATTATTAGTAGATGGGGCTCACCTAAAAAGTCCAACTCCAGCCAAGTACAGTGGAACCTTGTATTGCGAGTAATGCGGTTTCGCAATATGAGCACTGTATTTTTAAAAATTGTAACTCGGTTTGCGAGTGTTATCTTGCAAAGCGAGCATGATTCAGGCCAAAACGTGTGCAGTACCGCGTTTTGCCTGAGGTGGGGGGGGGGGCGCCGGAGCCGTTCGGAAATGCACAGAAAGGCCAGAGGACAGCTCAGCTGACCTTGGCAAACCTCGGGAATGGAGTCTTTCTGAGGTTTGCCGAGGTCAGCCGAGGTGTCCTCGGGCCTTTCCGGACGTTTTCGAGGCTCTCCGGTGCCCCCCCCCACCTCTGACCGCATGCGGTATTGCATGCCATTGAAGTCAATGCGGAACTAATTATTTTAGTTTCCATTGACTTCAATGGGGAAACTCGCTTTGATATGCGAGTACTTTGGATTACGAGCATTCTCCTGGAATGGATAATGCTCGTAATCCGAGGTTCCACTGTGTTATTTTTTTTTATTGTAGGATAGAAAAAGTTTAGACCCATTGTCAGCTTTTTATTACTGCCTGTTTCCTTGTTGCTGCAAAAAATAGCTGCCTGTGAGTTCTGTACCACAATCTTGAAACATTTCTGAGTCCACCTTCTGCTTTCTATGCACCATTGAAGCCTTGATGAAAGGAAGGAGGCTGAGAGAGTTGGGAAAATCTGGCCCCAAAAATGCATTGGGTAACACACAGTTCATGCCTGAATAATTTTAGTGGATTCATCTTTGGACTCCAACCGTTTGATGTGACGTTCCTGTACTTCTTTCTCTGGTTCCATTTTGAAATGGCCTTGGAAGCACTTCTGTGCTTAATGTGAGAGGTCCCTGTCCAGTGTCACAACGCTGTGCATACCAACAACTCCACAACAATGCATGGTGGTGGAATTACCTTCAAGAGCCAATGCCATCTACACATCTTTCCTTTGACCACTTCCGGTGCCACCCACAGTATAATTACGTTGTTACTTCAACATTAAATACAGTTTTTTTAAACTGTCGGTGATTCCAAAAAAAGTGGTACCAGCAGCAGATTCGCCATGGGATCACTTTTATAGGCAGCAGGAGAGGTGAACCGCCACTTCCCGTCATTTCCCCACTTACCGGAGAGATCGGTAAAGGTGGAAATGATCCGATCCCCTGGATCGATGGGCAGGAAGTCAAGTGAGGGCAAGATGACCCCCACTCGACTCTAAGTCCTTGGAGGACCAGAGCGACGTCTGACATCCCTTCCTCCTAATGGCCTTAAAGTAAAAGGGAAAATTAAATTTTTTTTTGGTAAATGTAAAATTCCTTTTTTTTTGTTTTGCTTTTAAGTGTAAATGTGAGATCTGAGGTCTTTTTTTTGACCCCAGATCTCACAATAAAGAGTCATGCTTATTTCTATTACAAGGGATGGTTACATTCCTTGTAATAGGAATAAAAGTGATAAAAAATAAAAAAATAATAAAGGGACAGTGTAAAAATAAAAAATGAAAAATAAAATAAATAAGAAAAAAAAGTGCCCTGTCCCTCCGAGCTCGCGTGCAGAAGTGAATATACAGACGTAAGTCGCGCCCACATATTTAAACGGTGTTCAAACCACACATGTGAGGTATTGCCACAATCGTTAGAGCAAGAGCAATACTTCTAGTACTAGACCACCTCTGTAACTCTGAACAGGTAACCTGTAAAAAATGTTAAAATGTCGCCTATGGAGATTTTTAAGTACCGTAGTTTGTCGCCATTCCGCGAGCTTGCGCAATTTTGAAGCATGACCTGTTGGGTATCTATTTACTCAGCATAACATCATCTTTCACATTATACAAAACAATTGGGCTAACTTTTTTTCTTTTCAATTCATGAAAGTGTATTTTTTCCCAAGAAATTGCATTTGAAAGACCGCCGCGCAAATACAGTGTGACAAAAAATATTGCAACGACCGCCATTTTATTCTCTAGGGTCTCTGCTAAAAAAATATATATGTAAAAGATATATATATGCGCTATATATATATATATATATATATATATATATATATATATATAGTAAAGGTGCTGCTGCTCAGGGGCGACTGACAACTCATGGGGCCCCCGGGCAATAGAAGATCATGGGGCCCCCTTGGTCCCCGAACTCAAGGGGACCAAGCGCACACACAGGGGGGGGACACGCACACACAGGGGGACACTGGAGGGAGAGCACACACACAGGGGGGGGACACGCACACAGGGGGACACTGGAGGGAGAGCGCACACACAGGGGGGGACACTGGAGGGAGAGCGCACACACAGGGGGGGACACTGGAGGGAGAGCGCACACACAGGGGGGACACTGGAGGGAGAGCGCACACACAGGGGGGGACACTGGAGGGAGAGCGCACACACAGGGGGACACACACACACACAGGGGGACACTGGAGGGAGAGCTCACACGTAGGGGGGGGGCATGCACACACAGGGGGACACTGGAGGGAGAGCGCACACACAGGGGGGCACACACACACACACAGGGGGACACTGGAGGGAGAGTGCACACGCAGGGGGGCACACACACACATGGGGACACTGGAGGGAGAGCGCACATGCAGGGGGGCACACACACACATGGGGACACTGGAGGGAGAGCGCACACACAGGGGGGCACACACACACAGGGGGACACTGGAGGGAGAGCGCACACACAGGGGGGCACACACACACAGGGGGACACTGGAGGGAGAGCGCACACACAGGGGGGACACTGGAGGGAGCGCGCACACACAGGGGGGACACTGGAGGGAGAGCGCACACACAGGGGGGGACACTGGAGGGAGAGCGCACACACAGGGGGGGGACACTGGAGGGAGAGCGCACACACAGGGGGGGACACTGGAGGGAGAGCGCACACACAGGGGGGGACACTGGAGGGAGAGCGCACACACAGGGGGGGACACTGGAGGGAGAGCGCACACACAGGGGGGGACACTGGAGGGAGAGCGCACACACAGAGGGGACACTAGAGGGAGAGCGCACACACAGGGGGACACGCACACACAGGGGGACACTGGAGGGAGAGCGCACACACAGGGGGGGCACTGGAGGGAGAGCGCACACACAGGGGGGGACACTGAAGGGAGAGCGCACACACAGGGGGGGACACTGGAGGGAGAGCGCACACACAGGGGGGGACACTGGAGGGAGAGCGCACACACAGGGGGGACACACACACACAGGGGGACACTGGAGGGAGAGCTCACACGTAGGGGGGGGGGCATGCACACACAGGGGGACACTGGAGGGAGAGTGCACACACAGGGGGGCACACACACACACACAGGGGGACACTGGAGGGAGAGTGCACACGCAGGGGGGGCACACACACACACATGGGGACACTGGAGGGAGAGCGCACATGCAGGGGGGCACACACACACATGGGGACACTGGAGGGAGAGCGCACACACAGGGGGGCACACACACACAGGGGGACACTGGAGGGAGAGCGCACACACAGGGGGGCACACACACACAGGGGGACACTGGAGGGAGAGCGCACACACAGGGGGGACACTGGAGGGAGCGCGCACACACAGGGGGGACACTGGAGGGAGAGCGCACACACAGGGGGGGGCACTGGAGGGAGAGCGCACACACAGGGGGGGACACTGGAGGGAGAGCGCACACACAGGGGGGGACACTGGAGGGAGAGCGCACACACAGGGGGGGACACTGGAGGGAGAGCGCACACACAGGGGGGGACACTGGAGGGAGAGCGCACACACAGAGGGGACACTGGAGGGAGAGCGCACACACAGGGGGACACGCACACACAGGGGGACACTGGAGGGAGAGCGCACACACAGGGGGGGCACTGGAGGGAGAGCGCACACACAGGGGGGGACACTGAAGGGAGAGCGCACACACAGGGGGGGACACTGGAGGGAGAGCGCACACACAGGGGGGGACACTGGAGGGAGAGCGCACACACAGGGGGACACACACACACAGGGGGACACTGGAGGGAGAGCTCACACGTAGGGGGGGGGGGCATGCACACACAGGGGGACACTGGAGGGAGAGTGCACACACAGGGGGGCACACACACACACAGGGGGACACTGGAGGGAGAGTGCACACGCAGGGGGGCACACACACACACAGGGGGACACTGGAGGGAGAGCGCACATGCAGGGGGGCACACACACACAGGGGGACACTGGAGGGAGAGCGCACACACAGGGGGGCACACACACACACAGGGGGGGACACTGGAGGGAGAGCGCACACACAGGGGGGGACACTGGAGGGAGCGCGCACACACAGGGGGGGGCACTGGAGGGAGAGCGCACACACAGGGGGGGACACTGGAGGGAGAGCGCACACACAGGGGGGGACACTGGAGGGAGAGCGCACACACAGGGGGGGACACTGGAGGGAGAGCGCACACACAGGGGGGGACACTGGAGGGAGAGCGCACACACAGAGGGGATACTGGAGGGAGAGCGCACACACAGGGGGACATGCACACACAGGGGGACACTGGAGGGAGAGCGCACACACAGGGGGGGCACTGGAGGGAGAGCGCACACACAGGGGGGGACACTGAAGGGAGAGCGCACACACAGGGGGGGACACGCACACACAGGGGGACACTGGAGGGAGAGCGCACACACAGGGGGACACTGGAGGGAGAGCGCACACACAGGGGAGACACTGGAGGGAGAGCGCACACACAGGGGGGGGGCACTGGAGGGAGAGCGCACACACAGGGGGGGACACGCACACACAGGGGGACACTGGAGGGAGAGTGCACACGCAGGGGGGCACACACACACAGGGGGGGACACTGGAGGGAGAGCGCACATGCAGGGGGGCACACACACACATGGGGACACTGGAGGGAGAGCGCACACACAGGGGGGCACACACACACAGGGGGACACTGGAGGGAGAGCGCACACACAGGGGGGGCACACACACACAGGGGGACACTGGAGGGAGAGCGCACACACAGGGGGGACACTGGAGGGAGCGCGCACACACAGGGGGGACACTGGAGGGAGAGCGCACACACAGGGGGGGACACTGGAGGGAGAGCGCACACACAGGGGGGGCACTGGAGGGAGAGCGCACACACAGGGGGGGACACTGGAGGGAGAGCGCACACACAGGGGGGGGGGGGACACTGGAGGGAGAGCGCACACACAGGGGGGGCACACTGGAGGGAGAGCGCACACACAGAGGGGACACTGGAGGGAGAGCGCACACACACAGGGGGACACGCACACACAGGGGGACACTGGAGGGAGAGCGCACACACAGGGGGGGCACTGGAGGGAGAGCGCACACACAGGGGGGGACACTGAAGGGAGAGCGCACACACAGGGGGGGACACTGGAGGGAGAGCGCACACACAGGGGGGGACACTGGAGGGAGAGCGCACACACAGGGGGACACACACACACAGGGGGACACTGGAGGGAGAGCTCACACGTAGGGGGGGGGGCATGCACACACAGGGGGACACTGGAGGGAGAGTGCACACACAGGGGGGCACACACACACACAGGGGGACACTGGAGGGAGAGTGCACACGCAGGGGGGGACACACACACACAGGGGGGACACTGGAGGGAGAGCGCACATGCAGGGGGGCACACACACACAGGGGGACACTGGAGGGAGAGCGCACACACAGGGGGGCACACACACACAGGGGGGACACTGGAGGGAGAGCGCACACACAGGGGGGGACACTGGAGGGAGCGCGCACACACAGGGGGGGACACTGGAGGGAGAGCGCACACACAGGGGGGGACACTGGAGGGAGAGCGCACACACAGGGGGGGACACTGGAGGGAGAGCGCACACACAGGGGGGGACACTGGAGGGAGAGCGCACACACAGGGGGGGACACTGGAGGGAGAGCGCACACACAGGGGGGGGACACTGGAGGGAGAGCGCACACACAGAGGGGACACTGGAGGGAGAGCGCACACACAGGGGGGACATGCACACACAGGGGGACACTGGAGGGAGAGCGCACACACAGGGGGGGCACTGGAGGGAGAGCGCACACACAGGGGGGGACACTGAAGGGAGAGCGCACACACAGGGGGGGACACGCACACACAGGGGGACACTGGAGGGAGAGCGCACACACAGGGGGGACACTGGAGGGAGAGCGCACACACAGGGGAGACACTGGAGGGAGAGCGCACACACAGGGGGGCACTGGAGGGAGAGCGCACACACAGGGGGGGACACGCACACACAGGGGGACACTGGAGGGAGAGCGCACACACAGGGGGGGACATGCACACAGGGGGACACTGTGGGCTAGGGGGGGGACACTGTGGGCTGGGGGGACACTGGGGGGGGACACTGGGGGGGACACTGTGGGCTGGGGGGGACACTGTGGGCCAGGGGGGGACACTGTGGGCTAGGGGGTGACACTGTGGACCAGGGGGGACACTGTGGGCCAGGGGGGGACACTGTGGGCTAGGGGGTGACACTGTGGGCTAGGGGGTGACACTGGGGGGGACACTGTGGGCTGGGGGGGGACACTGTGGGCTGGGGGGACACTGTGGGCTGGGGGGGACACTGTGGGCTAGGGGGGACACTGTGGGGGGGGGGGGCGTGACTCTGTACCACCCCCCCCATCACTTGTGGCGGTCCTGGTAAATTAACTCACCGATGCCGATGCCAATGCTCCCCGCCGGCCCCTCCACTCTTCTCTTCCATTAGGTGCCCGGACTCGGCAGGTTGAAGCGGCTGTATTACATGCCGCGAATACTGCTAACGGCGCGCGGCTCCCCGCCGGCCCCTCCTTCCCTCCCTCCCGTCCGTCCCAGGTGACGTCACGACGCATACAGTAGAAGCACCTGGGACGGACGGGAGGGAAGAAGGGGCCGGCGGGGAGCCGCACGCCGTTAGCAGTATTGTTAGCGGCATCGCGGCATGTAATACAGCCGTTTCAAGTGGCCCCTCATGTGGCCGAGTCCGGGCCCCTAATGGCCCCGGGCCCTCGGCGGCGCCCGAGTCACCGACCTGTCAGTCCGCCCCTGCTGCTGCTTATGATAGCCTGAATACTTTAGCTAATAATATACAGTACAGTGGAACCTCGGATTGCGAGTAACGCGGTTAACGAGTGCTTTGCAATACGAGCTATTATTTTTTTTAAATCCTTACTCGGTTTGCGACTGTTGTCTCTCAAAACGAGCAGGATTCAAGCCTCTGCAGTGTGCAGTACCGCATTTAGCCAGTGGTGTGGGGGCGCCGGTGCCGTTCTGAGCTGTTCGGAGCTGTTCAGAAATACTCGGAAATACTCCGTTCCCAAGTATTTCCGAGCCTTTATGAGCGGTCTCCGAGTATTTCCGAGTCTCTTCGGCGCCCCCCACCTCTGGCCACATGCGGTATTGCAATAGAAGTCAATGTGGAATGAATTATCTTTGTTTACATTGACTTCTATGGGGAAACCCGCTTTGATATGCGAGTGCTTTCGATTACAAGCATTCTCCTGGAACGGATTATGCTTGTTATCCAAGGTTCCACTGTATGTAGAAAAATATAAGCGTGCAATCCAATAGTCAAATACTAATAATGTGAATACAAAGGATTTAAAAACAATAAGTGTCCATGTAGAAACTAAAAATAAAAAAATCAAATAAATGACCATATAAAAGTCCAAGAAGTTTTATAAAAAATTGTGAAAAAAAAGTGTTCACTCTTCTCTTTCATACAATATCAGCGCCGCTTACCAGAACAGTTGGATCTCAAATTATAGAGATCAATTGCGCTCATGCAAATGTCAGCCAACACGGATAATCCTCTCCTCAGACTCCCCCAAACACTGCGCCTCTCCAATGTGACCGGACTGTTAAATGAAGGATCTCTCGTAGATATGGATTGTGACGGATCCTGTACCCAAGGTGTCCGCTGTAAATGCTTCCTAAGTCCTGGAACATGAGTCCAATGGATCTGGTTATAGGAGCCCCCAAAAACTAGACAGCACTAGTCTTGGAGTATATCAGGAATTACTTTATTTGACATGTCACACACATATATACAGCCGGATGACCAGTACCTAACATAATTAGCATGAGCTAATTATCTAATCATTGACCCCGACTAGTTGACTGAGAAAAGACCCCACAGGGCAAGACTCTAAAGCCCCATACACACGCGCGGATTATCCGAGGACCAGGTCCGTCGGATCCTGTCCGTCATACTTTGTCTGATGTTGGTGTTGCATACACACGGTCGGACAAAGTTGTCGGAAAATCCGATCATTCTGAACGTGGTGACGTTTGTTGCCTACGACGGGACTACGTAGAGGCTAGTAGCCAATAGCTTTGGTCTTGTAATGTGATCTGAGCATGCGTAGCACTTTGTCCGTCGGAATTCGATACACACGATCGGATTTGGTGTGATCGGACTTTGTTGTCGAAAAGCAGGAGATAGGACTTTGTCCGTCGGACAATCCGACGTACACTGTCCGATGGTGCCTACACACGGTCGGATTTTCCGACAACATTGTCAGATAGGACAGAATCCATGGGAAAATCCGACCGTGTGTATGGGGCTTAAGGCTCCTAGCTCAATTGAATGACTATTCAATAGACATTACCATAAACATTAACACAGGGCTAATTAGCACAACAACATTGTGTGAAATACTCAAGCCAGACCAGCCTCATCTACATTACACAAGACAACAGACAGGCTGGCTGGAGTAGCATCTGACAGTGTGTGTCCCATAATGCATGGGACAGCACACATTATATATACACATATATACAGCATTGAATCTGACTGGGGTTGGGGTTCTCCTTCACCCTGTGCCCCTTAAAATCCAGGGCCCATAATCGGTTGGCAGGAGGCTCGCATTTACTCCTCTCAAAAAGCCTGTGTCCCGGCTAGGTCTGTCACATGGATCATCTGTCTCCGGGTAGTCTCAGGTATATAGGATAACAGAAGGAAGAGGCTTCATGGTATAGTACTTCAAACGTATAATTTTTGTAAAATATGTAGCACTTACATTCAGGAAAATTGTGAAAATCACTGTGGTAATACAGCCGTGGATCTTGCCAACAGGCTGATATCTGGTGAGGTCAAGGAATGCTGCTCCACCCCACAACACGTTTCCCCATAAGAGGCTTCAGCTGGGACCGGAGGCTCTTCCCAGATGTCACACACCGCGCACTAAACACTAATTGAGCAGAAGAGACACCGGATGAACCATTCCAGGCTCTTCCTGTGCCGTGTCATTCAGTTCAAACAATGTTTTTTTCTAATCGACAAAAATATCTATAAGATACTGATCAAAGACACATACTACTACACTGTATACTACACTATATGTGTCAGGTCACCCTGAGGCTAGGTGACAGATGCACACCGTTGGGATCGGGAGTGCACCGCAAGGTAGTGAACCCTATGGCTGACTGCAGTGGACGGGAGTCCAGGTGATCCGGAACACGGGGCCGCTGGACACCAGGACGGATCCCACCGGGGTTAGAGCGTAAGATTCCCTGGGGCGCGGAGTCTAAGAGCCAGCTGGTGTTCACCAGAGCCTCGAGTGGTGAGGATGGACTGGGCTGCAACTGGCTCCAGGTCGCGACCCCCAGGGTCCCCCAGCTCACTCTCACAGTAGGCAACAGGAGGACAGGGATAGTGAGGGATAAGCCAAGGTCGGGGCCACAAGCAGAAACGGACAACAAGGTACACGCCAAGGTTCAGGGTCACAGGCAGACAGGGATGGTCGGGGACATGCCAAAGGGTCAAGGTCGCAAGCAGACAGGAATCGTTGAGAACAAGCCAAGGTCGGTAACGGAGACAAACATAAAGCACACAAGCAGGAACCAGGAAGCCAAACACACCACGGATACACAATGGTTGATCAGCACCACTGGCTTGCAGTGCACAGGTTAATATAGGGTTCCCTGATAGGGCCTGGGGTGGAGCCATGCTTAGAGGAGAGGTTATAAAACCCACCAGGTGAGAGTGGCTGGCCTCTTAGTTGGAACACATGAGGAGAGGTAAGCAAACAGGGAAAGATTACTGCATAACCATGACAATATGATTATATCGTAATTGGAATTCATATAACATTCAATATAAAATATATTATCAATTAGTTACCATAAAAATTTTACATTTTTACAGAAAAACAGAATACATTTTTTATGTATTCCTAAACCTATACATAAATAATCCGAACCGATAAATAAGGGAACATATAAAATAATTAATTCATAAGAATAATTGCCCCAAAAAGGGGAGAGGGCACACAAAGATGAAATTGTTCTTATACTTGAGTATATACGGTAATTCATAATATATTTTATATTCAATTTTCTATGAAATGTTATTACGATATAATCACACTGTTGTAGTAGCATATGTGTCTTTGATCAGTATCTTATAGATATTTTTTTTGATTAGAAAAAAACATTCTTTGAACTGAATGACACGGCACAGGAAGAGCCTGGAATGGTTCAGCCTGTGTCTCTCCTGCTCAATGAGTATTTAGTGCGTGTCGTCTGGCAAGAGCCTCCGGTCCCAGCTGATGCCTCTTACAGGGAAACGCATCGGGTGGAGCAGCATTCCTTGACATTACCAGGTATCAGCCTGTTGGCAAGATCCACGGCTGCATTACCACTGTGATTTTCACTGTTTTCTTGAATGTCAGTGCTACATATTTTACAATAAATATATCTTTGGAGTACTGCACCATGAAGCCTCTTCCTTCCATTATCCTATGCACCTGAGACCACCCGGAGACAGATGATCCATATCCACGAGAGATCCTTCATTTAAGAGCCCGGTCACATTGGAGAGGAGCAGTGTTTGGAGGAGTCTGGGGAGAGGATTATCCGTGTTGGCTGACATTTGCATAAACGCAATTGATATCTATAATTTGCAGTGATGTAACTAACGTAATTAAAGTAAACGGCGTTACATAATTTACTTTAGAGGGTAACGAGTAATCTAACTGATTACTCTTCCCCTCGCGGTAATGCCGTTCCCATTACTTGGGTGGTGTTACCGCAATTACCCGCTGCGATCCTTTTTTGGGAGAAGTAATTTGTAACTTAACTATTTTCTTTTTTTAAAGTGAGAAGACCAACACTGATAATTTGAGATCCAACTGTTCTAGTAAGCGGCGATGATATTATATGAAAGAGAAGCACTGAGTGAACACTGTTTTTTTTTCAAAATTTTTATATGGTCATTTATTTCATTTTTTAGTTTTAGTTTCTATATGGACACTTATTGTTTTTAAATCCTTTGTATTCACATTATTAGTATTTGACTATTGATATTGCGAGCTTATATGTTTCTACAAAAAAATATGTATAATGTTTGAGGGTTCTAAGTAATTTTCGAGCAAAAAATACTAATTTAAACTTGTAAACAAGTTTCAGAAAAGGGCCTATCAATCCGCCCGCCCCATTGCGGATTGACATCCGCAATGTGGCTCCATTCTCCTAACTGGACATCATATGACATCCAGCAGGATAAGCTATGATTGTGCGCCCTGTGGGGGGCATGCAGCACGGCGATCGGTGGTGCTGTGCGTCACTTGGACACACCGCATCTGTGGTCATGGTAAAGAGCCTATGATGTAGGCTCTTTACCACTTGATCAGTTGTGACCAATCACAGCTGATCACAGCGGGAACCAGGAAGTGCGGGTAATCGGCTTTACTCGGTTTGCGCTGACAGGAAGAGACAATTGGCGGCTCTCCTGTCAGAGAGGGGTATGCAGTGCATTGATTATCAGCGCAGCCCCCATCAGAGGTGCCCACCACAGCTGCCAATCAGTGCCCATCAGATGCCATTCAGTGCCCATCAAAATGCCAATCAGTGCCCATCAGTAACGCCTGTCCGTGTCCTTCACAGGTGCCAATCAGTGACCATCGGTAATGACTGTCAGTACCTCCTCATCAGGGCTGCCTATCAGTGCCATCGATTAGTGGCCATCAGTGCCACCCATCAGTGACCATTAGTGCCGCCTGTCAGCGCCCAACAGTGCCGCCAATCAGTGCCCATCAATTCTACATATTAGTGCCTCCTCATCAGTGCCAACTCATCAGTGCAGCCTCATCACGTTTCAAAAACGTTTAGATTTTTCAAATATTTCTGTCTTTTTTTAGTTTAGCAAAAAATAAAAAACCCAGTGGTGATCAAATACCACCAAAATAAAGCTCTATTTGTTGGAACAAAATTATAAAAATGTAGTTTGGGTACAGTGTTGTATGTGACAGCGCTGAAAGCTGAAAATTGGCCTGGGCAGGAAGGGGGGGAAGTGCCCTGCATTGAAGGGGTTAAATAATGTAATATGGACACATTTGCATACATCTTGCTCATACTTTATGCTCTTTATTTGCAGATGTTTGCTTGGCACATCACATAAGTGGCTATGACACATCCTTACACAACAGTCTCACGGAGTATGGCATAGTGCAGTTAAACTCTTATTATTGGTGTGATGATGATAAAACACCTGGCCGCAAGAATCTGTGTGGAATTAAATGCAAAGGTAAGGAGTGCATCTGAAAAAAGGTGTCTGGACAACAAAACATACTGGACTGAATATTTTATTAAGACTAATGCCATGTACACACGGTCGGAAATTCCGGCGACAAACTTGTCTTGCATACACACTGTCGCACAAAGTTATTGGAAAATCCGATCGTTCTGAACGAGGTGACGTAAAACACATACGTCGGGACTATAAACGGGCCAGTAGCCAATAGCTTTCGTCACTTAATTTAGTCTGAGCATGCGGGCCACTTTGTCCGTTGTAATTGTCTACACACGATCGGAATTTAAGCGATCGGATTTTGTTCTCGGAAAATTTTAGATCCTGCTCTCAAACTTTGTGTGTTGGAAATTCCGACAGAAAAAGTCAGATGGAGCCCACATACGATTGGATTTTCCGACAACGCGATCCGATCGCACATTTTCCATCAGAAATTACGACCGTGTGTACAGGGCATAAAGGTACCTACAGAAACTAGATGGCAGTCGGTTGTACAAGCCTGACTTTAGTGTAATAAGTGATCAGTGTTATTTACAAGTAAGTCAATGTCAGCTTCACAAGTCTTTGGACTTATTTATTCAGAGGATGATAATGCAAGGCTTTTTTTCACTGGGAACCTGGGGAAATGCACATCTTGCACTTCCAGCACTAAATGTATAAAATGTTAAGGGGGGCTGAGGTATGCTGCAGGGTCTATTGATGCTGGCTGCTGGGGGATCTATTGCAGCTGGAGGGGATCTATTTTTGCAGGGGTGGGGGGTCTATTGTTGCTGGGGAGTTTTATTGTTGTTGGAGGATATATGGATGCTGGCTTTGAGGAGATCTGTTGTTGCTGCCGAGGGTCTATTGTTGCTGGGGGTTATTTTGTTGCTGGTGCTCCATTGTTGTTGAGGGAATCTGTTAATGGAGGGGGGCTGTATTGTTGCTGGCTGCAGGGGATCTATTTTACCGCTTTTCTTTTTATCATTAACAAATACCGTACAATTCTGTATTCTCTAAAAGGGGCGGTTTACGCCAAAGTGCGTAGGCCGTGGAACTAGGGAACGGTGCTTGGAGGGGGCGGTGGCGGCTGGCGCTCCAAATTTTTGGGGGGACGCAAACAAATTGAAAAATACTTAAAAAAAATCAATTGCAGCCACTGTGCCATCAAACGCAGCCACTGTGCACATCAAATTCTGCCACTCTGCCCATCAAATGCTGCCACTCTGCCCATCAAATGCCGCCACTGTGCCCCCGCTTGCTTGGCACTTACCCTGTCTCGGTGCAATGCATGAATCTATCCATTGCTCATAGAGGGGGTGGCTGGAGAGAGGGGGCGGCGCCCTTATGGATGCACCGCCAATGCTCCATAACAACCCCGGAACGCCTATCCACCTGATGCTAGCCTCAGACCTGAGGAAGCCTAGCTGACGACCATTAGGCCGGACATCAGCCCTCTTGGCACCCAAATGAACAAAGGATTGTCCCAAAATCCACACAATGCAAGCATTAGCTGAAAAGAAATACATAAAACATAACACATAACATAGACACAACAACACACAACTACACATGCAGTAGGAATAATATCAAGACACCCCAGTGAACCCAGGGGTATTAAATCAAGTGGGGACGCACATAAAGTTTAAACCTGTCTGACTCCCACCTGCTGATACGTTTTACAACCGTGTTATCCAATCCCCACCGAGCAGCCTCAGTGGCCGCCCCGATGCGGAAAGAATGAGAAGAATAGCTACTTGCCTCCAGACCGGCAGCTGTAAGGCAGCGCCACAGAACCGGCACAAACTGAAAATTAGACAAAGCCGTACCATCCAAATGAATAAGAAAGGGACCAGTTACCACAGGGCGAAGCTGTAAGTACTCCACTACCGCAGAAACAGGGCAGATGGGTGAACCAGGAATCTGCAGAAACCGAACATGCACCCCCATACCCGCTTGATCTGTCTTAAAGTACAACAGAAGAGCCATCGCAGCAGATATCTACTGCCAACAAGCCCCCCTGGGCAGCCTTGAATGGACTGACTAACTCACCCACCCTGAGGGCTCCATAAAAAGCCAAAGCAAAGGCCGCCCAGAAAAACAAAATTTTGAAACTGGATGAACACACCACAGCCTGTCTGCAGAAACAAGGATTGCAGGATGTCAAAAGTGATAGGCCATCGGCCGTCCGGCCGGCGAGCACCTTTTTCGATAATCTCTCAGGGCTTGTTTTACCAGAAAATCTTTGGTAAAATCGTGAATGCCCCACAATTTAAACAAGAAGGCCAGGCTGGCCAACTTCCAGTTCATAGCAGAAATGGACACGCCGGCAGTGAAACACAGACAAACAAAATAAATTACCAGATGTCTGACCTCAGAACTGACCATGCCAACCCCTGCCTGCTGTAGCAGCTCCCCCATTCAAGCCAAACCTTAGTGTAGAAAGACCACGTTGACTCACTCAGGAGTTTCGAATCAAACCGCAGGCGATTCCAAAGCAACACGCCACAGCCGAAGAGGACAAGGGGTTCCATGTTGCTCCATGCCAGGTGCCAACTCCCGGAACCTGTCCAACTGAAAGCGAGAGAGAGAGCGTCAGCCAACATATTCTCCACTCCCGGAATATGCACGGCGCACAGAAACACATTTTTCTGAAGACAACACAAAACCAGATATTGCAAAAGACGTATAGCCAGGGGGAGGACCCAGACAGAGAGTTGTTAATCTGCACCACACCCAGGTTGTCACAGTGGAGAACAAATTCTTTAGGAATCCTGCCTCCGCACTCCACCAACCCCCTAAAATTGCTCCATAGCCAGTAGAACTGGCGGCTGTAATGCTTCAGGCAGTGTGCTAGTAGTGATTGTAGTGGATCACAGCTTCGGACTTACATGCATACTATGTTGTTAATTGGTTACACCATATGGCAAGTATAAGGTAAAGGAATGAAGGTATGTTGAGAAATTAATTGGTGTTTATTTAGAGAGTTTATATACAGCCATAACATAGGTATCAGGAGAGACTGTTAGGCAAAAGCAGTTCAGAGGTACAAAGTTTATACGGTACAGGTATACTTGCAGTGAGTTGGAATATTTGGATGGGGACACTCAGTGCCATCTGGAGAGATGTTGGTGAGGCGTTCACTGGCCCAAATGAAGAGTAGAGAGTGGGGGCTCTGTCCGGCCCACACTAAGAGTAGAGAGTGGGGCTCTGTCCGGCCCAAACAGAGAGTAGTAAGCTGCAACGTGCGGATGGTGCACTTCACCTGGTAACAGGTTCCTAGCACGAACGATGAGTAATTGGCGGCAGCTGTTTAAATAGGAACAAGAGGAGGAATCAGGTGATGTGGCTGACATCATCAATGTGCTACGGAGATAGTGGAGATGACTGAGCCCCCAGTGGATGGATCAGACATTACAGCGGCATCCGTGAAAAGCTCAAGGTCATAGTTGCTGACCGGTCCCTCCATCCAGATGGCCCTATGCTCCCTACTCAGCTGAACAAAATGGCGACAAAAAACTCTGCCCATCGACATGATACGGCATGCAAAATTAAGCCAAAAGAACCTCATCCCTAAGAGCATGTAACTTGTCATCAAGCAGACGACACTCCATTGTCTGGGAATCAATCTCTATACCCAGAAACTTGATAGATGACATGGGACCTTCTGTTTTGTCCGCCACGAGAGGAATGCCAAAACGCTTCGGAAGGTGCTGAACCATAGCCAGCAAAATACCACATAAATTTGAAGAGGGAGGACCAACACACAGAAAGTCATCCAAGTAATGAATAACTGAATTGACCCCCACCACATTCCACACTACCCATTCGAGAAAAGAGCTAAAGGTCTCCAAAAAGGCACAAAAGATGGAGCAGCCCATAGGCAGGCAATCCACTGCAACCAAAAAGATGAAAGTTGTGTGGATGAACTGGTAGCAACCAAAAAGAATACTCAATGTTGGTTTTAGCCATAAGGGCACCCTGACCGTAGTGCCGTACCCAAAACACGGCGGTGTCAAACGAGGTATAAGACACCGCACATGCCTCAGGGTCAATAGCATCGTTAACTGAACCACCTTTTGGAAAGGAAAGAGTAAAAGGGCCACACATGCGGCCCTTTAAAACACCTCCTTAGCGAGCTTTTCGGAAACCACTTTGGAGTGTAAAAGAGCCGACCGCAAGTTGTCAGCCACGGGGGGATCTGAGGAAGGGAGCAAGGGATACAAAAGCCCTCCTCGAAACCCACCTGCAACAACTGAGCTGCAGGCCGATTCAGATATTTACTTAGAAAGGGGGACATCCTGTCCACCCTCACTGCGGTCCTGCCTTTTCCCCACAGTATCGCTGGGACGGGCCCTGCCGGCCTTAAAACAGCAGGACGGGGGGTGAGCCCCCCTAAGTGAGAGCATTTGTGCTTGTATCTGCAGCCAGTGCCAAACCTACAAGAACCCTCATTGAACTGTCAACACTGGCCCTGCCTTTTTGCGGCCAGCTGTCCAGGAGCGGTTGGATTCCCGGCCACTAGGGATGGGCCCGGTGTTTGATTCAAACCCATGTTCGAATCAACCATCGGGCGTTTGACCGCTCGTCGAGCCCATAACTATTTGGGCCGCTCGCATCAAATTTGTGTGATGCGAGTGGCCCGCAATGCACTGCTCCAGTCGCAGTGCATTGCTGGCTGATGATTGGCCAAGCATGCACTGTGTCCCCGCATGCTTAGCCAATCATAGAGCCAGCGGCGAGGAGAGCCATAATTGGCCACAGGCAGGATGCCTGTGGTCAATTATAGCTCAGGGGGTTTAGTACACACCCCACACTATAAAAGGCCGCCGAGCCCGCGGCTTCGTGTAGTGTGTTCCAGCGTGTCAGTGACAGTATCTGCTGTGATCCATTCTGCAGTGCTGCTGAGTCTGACATTATCTGTGCTGTGATTCTGGGGATTAGTGTGTGCGTGCTGTTAGTACAGCATTGCAGTATCACATCAAACCCTTTACCCTTCTGGCCTGTTGGGTCATCTAAGGCAGCCATCTGCGGCTAATGAATTGCTGGCTCCCGTAATACAGAGAAAGTCATTTATGAAAAAAAAGTCATTGATAAAAAAAAAAAAGAGTGGGGGTCCCCCCAAATTTAATTACCAGGCCCTTCAGGTCTGCTATGGATATTAAGGGGAACCCCGGCCAAAAAAAAAAAAAATGGCGTGGGGTCCCCCTCAAAATCCATACCAGTCCCCCTCAAAATCCATACCAAACCCTTATCCGAGCATGCAACCTGGCAGGCCGCAGGAAAAGAGGGGGGGACGAGAGCGCCCCCCCTCCCTCCTGAACCGTACCAGGCCACATGCCCTCAACATTGGGAGGGTGCTTTGGGGTCCCCCCCAAAGCACCTTGTCCCCATGTTGATGAGGACAAGGGCCTCTTCCCCACAACCCTGGCCATTGGTTGTGGGGGTCTGCGGGTGGGCGGCTTATCGGAATCCGGAAGCCCCCTTTAACAAGGGGACCCCCAGATCCCGCCCCCCCCCCCTGTGTGAAATGGTAAGGGGGTACAAAAGTACCCCTACCATTTCACCAAAAAAGTGACAAAAATTGTAAAAATGACAGAAGACGGTCTTTGACAATTCCTTTATTAAAATCTTCTTTCTTCTTCTTTCTTCTGGTCCTCTTCCTTTCTTCATCCTTCGTTTTCTTCATCTTCTCATTCCAGCATCTTCTTCCATCTTCTTCTTCTTCCATCTTCTTCTTCCTCTGATCCGCTTCTTCTTGCTCTGGTCTTCTCGTCCGGCATCTTCTTCCATGCTTTTTTTTTTTCCTTTATCAATGTAATTTTTTTTTAATCAATGACTTTCAATGAAAGACTGTTCTCTGTGTTATGGGAGCCGACAATTCATTAGCCGCGAGGGTCTGGTATGGATGATTTTTTTTTTTTGATTTTGGGGGGGACCCCCCACGCTTTTTTTTTTTTTTTTTTTATCCTGCAAAAATTACACTTTGTGCAGGGACAGTTCTAAGCACGGGAAACATGCGCCCCTCACAGGCATACTATAGACACCCCCCCCCCGGTACGAAATTTAAAGGAATATTACACTTTTATTGTTTCACTTTAAGCATTATTAAAATCACTGCTCCTGAAAAAACGGCCAGTTTTAAAAAAAAAAATTTGCATTGATACATGTCCCCTGGGGCAGGACCCAGGTCCCCAAACACTTTTTATGACAATAACATGCATATTAGCCTTTAGAATTAGCACTCCTGATTTCGAACGTTTGCGTCCATTGTAATTAATAGGGTTCTTAAGTTCGCACGAACTTTAGGTCCGTTCGCGGGTTCAGGTGCGAACCGAACCCGGGGGTGTTCAGCTCATCCCTACCGGCCACCCACTGGAAAAAAGGAAGTGGAGGCCAGTGGAGAGTGCATAAGTTTCATCCATAAACTGTCCTTATGATCCCAGCGTAACGAGGGCCGTATCGCCTTACGTTGATGAAAGAGTTCGTCATACCTCAGCCAAGCCACGCCCCCATAAACCCTCTGGACCTCGCTAATGGAATCCAGATAACAAAAAAGAGGGGAACAATTCTAAGGGGATTTCTCCCTGATAACGCTTGCAAAGACGGTGAAGGCCTGGATCCAATTGCTAAATGTCCGCGGAGTCAGGCGATAGCAATGCTTTTCTTCGTCCTCCTTCTTGGACTCTTTCGGTTTTACCCTATCCAAGTTAAACTTTTCAAGGGGCAACAACGTGAAGATCTCCACATATTTTTTTCCCGGACCTCAGATTTGAGGTGGGCACCCAACGGACCTTCGAAACAGACATACATCTTGCATTTGTCCGAATCGGCCAAGCGAACCGAGTCCGTATTTTTACTAGCGTCCCTCGGGGGGTCCGCAGAGGCAGCGACACTCGTCCCCGGAGCCGCCGTATCCCCTGATGTCACTACAGCCACCTGCCCCTGACACAAATAGCTGGAACCTGGGTCACCGCCCAGCCCACCCCCAGCAAGTCCGGAACCCAAGTTGACACCGGCGTAGAAATCGCAGGCGAACCCGCATTAAAGCATTGCACCAAAGACGTAGCCCAACTAAAAGGTCATGGACGGCTGCAGAATCTCCTGTCACGGCAGGCCCTGGGCCCACCGGCCATGGGGGGGAGAGGCCCTGCCCACTAGAGCTGTAGGGATACCAGAACCAACCTCGGGGCCCTGCCCACCCCTAACACCCGACACAGGGGACACACAACCTGTCCTGGAACTCTGTCGACCCTGCCCAGATCTGGGGGTGAGGGGGTCTCCAGCCGCTCTGCCTGACTGGCCGTGACCCGTAAGGTGACTCCTCCCACGCTGAGCCACCACTCCTGTCGAGACCCCCGCCTGGGAGGTGGCCGCACTTTCACGATTCTTCAGCCTCGTCTGGACCGGGGATTCCTCCCAGCGCCCGCACCAGTGCTAGCCAGAGAAGGCTGAGCCGGCTGGGCTGGAGGGTCCAAGTCCGGGCTCCCTGAGTGGTGCTGAGCTTGCGGGGAATGTCCCCATCGAATCCGCCATAGAGCAGAGCTGCTCTGCCAGATGCCGGGATTCTGCCATGAGAGAGCCGCAGGGGAATGCTTCTCCTCCTCGTGTCCTATCCTGGATGTCAGGTTCCACTTGTCTCCCCCACTCCTAGCTTTGCAGTCCCTCTCCTACGCTGGCTGCCCAATCCCCTGCAGCCCCAAGTTGCCTGACAAAATGTTAACCCTGACTTGCCCGACTTCCCTGTGCTCCTGTTCATGCTAGCCCTACACTCATTTTTTATTTTTGCTGTGGGCTGTACTTTTTTGGAAGTGTTCGCGGCTGGGCTGCTTTCCCACTGGGTTATGTGTGGACTGTCTCTGTATTATTTGAATACAAGTTCTTTCATTGCACTAAGACTAAGTGTATTATTGCCGCCACACTGTGCTACACCCCACCTACATGTTTAATTCTTTCCTTGAGAAAGCTTATGGGATACTTATACAGTAGCTATGTAGTAACAGCTAACTGCCATAACCCCCGGTATCCTCGTGTTCGGCCGGCGGTCTGCTATAAGATAAAAGTGGTCTCTGTGGCGGATTCGCAGTGAGATCACTTTTATCGACGGCTGTAGAGGGCGCCCCCCCTCCCACCCCCTCCGGTGCCCTCCGCCGCTTACCGGAGCCGTCAGCAGCGGCGGAGGCGATCTGACCCCCTGCACCATGTCCGCACAGCCTCTGACCCCCCCTGCACCATGTCCCCAGTCTCTCTCTGTGGTTGGGCATGAAGACGAGTGAGGAGAAGATGGCCCCCACCCCTCTCCATGACACTGCAGGGCGGAAGCAACGTCAAAACGTCACTTCCGTCCATAGATCTTAAAGGGACATTTTTTTTTTTTATAATTTTTTTAAATTACATTTTTTTTTATTTTTTATTGCATTTTAGTGTAAATATGAGATCTAAGGTATTTTTGACCCCAGATCTCATATTTAAGAGGTCCTGTCTTTTTTTATATTAAAAGGTATTATTCCTTGTAATAGGAATAAAAGTGACACATTTATTTAATTTTTTTTAAAACAGTGTAAAAATTAAAAATAAAAGGTGAAATAAATAAGAAAAAAAAAATGTAAACACACCCCGTCCCGGCGAGCTCGCGTGCAGAAGAGAGCGCATACGTGAGTAGAGCCCGCATATGAAAATGGTGTTTAAAGCACATATGTGAGGTATTGCCGTGATCGGTAGAGAGCGAGAGCAATGATTATACCCTGGACCTCCTCTGTAACCCAAAACATGCAACCTGTAGAATTTTTTTAAATGTCGCCTATGGAGATTTTTAAGGGAAAAAGTTTGGCGCAATTCTGCGCAATTTTGAAGTGTGACATGTTGGGTATCAATTTACCTGGCGTAACATTATCTTTCACAATATAAAAAAAATTGGGCTAACTTTACTGATGGCTTATTTTCTTATTCTAAAAAGTGTATTTTTTTCCAAAAAAAAGTGTGCTTGTAAGACCGCTGCGCAAATACGATGTGACAGAAAGTATTGCAACGACTGCCATTTTTTTCTCTGGGATGTTACAGAAAAAAAAAGTATAATGCTTGGGGGTTCAAAGTAACTTTCTAGCGAAAAAAAATATGTTTTAACTTGTAAACAACACATCTAAAAAAGAAGTTCGGTCCTTAAGTGGTTAATAAATATATGATGTGCTAAGCTTAATGAAGATTATTATCCCCATTGTTAATATATTGTGTCATCATTTTTCTTCTCCCTATTTAGCCCTACTGGATAGTTATATCAATGATGATTTACAGTGCTTTAAAAGAGTTTTGGAGGATCCTAATGGAATAGAGGCTTGGTAAGTGATTGATATACAGATTAAATGTAATTTATATCTCTATCTATTTCTAAATGTTACATTTGAATTCTTTAGTTTTATCATAAAATATGTTTTTCACCTATTTCCCAGTGCTGCCGTTCTTCAAGGCTCTTTAAACCACTTTCTGTATATATGCACTCACTTCACATCATCTGGATATTGCTTTGGATAGTGACAACAGTGGGCCATGCCTACACAGTGTGGGTCAGCATGGGCGATTATTAGGGCTCTTAGAAAATACAGTCGCTGAAGGGACTCAACCACAACCTCCCAAAACCGCCCTCCCCACACACACACACCCTCCAAACTGCATCAAATAGTAGACATGTGCATTTGTTTTCGTCCGAATTTTTGGGTATTTTCGTTATCGTTTTAACCGCTTCCCGACCGCCCACTGCATAGATACGTGAGCAGAATGGCACGGGCAGGCAAAATCACGTACGGGTACGTGGCCCTTTAAATGCCTGCCCTTGGGTCGCGCGCGCCGTTGGAGCGCTCGCGACCCGGTCGGGAGCTCCGTGACCCCGGCCGCGGGACCAGCGGACCCGATCGCCGCTGGTGTCCCGCGATCGGGTCACGGAGCTGAAGAACGGGGAGAGGTATGTGTAAACAAACCTCTCCCCGCGCTTCCTACTCTGCCTGTCATTGATTGGCTGTTCCCGGTCATCGGGAAAGTCGATCAATGACGTCAGACATCAGCCCCGCCCCCTAATGTAAAAAAACACACACGTCACAGCCCATAACCCCTCCCCTCCCCCTAGTGGTTAACTCTTTCACTACAACTGTCATTTTTTACAGGAATCAATGCATTTAAATAGCATTGATTGCTGTATAAATGACAATGGTCCCAAAAATGTGTCAAAAATGTCCGATGTGTCCGCCATAATGTTGCAGTCACAATAAAAAATCGCTGATCGCCGCCATTACTAGTAAAAAAAAATATATTAATAAAAATGCTATAAAACTATCCCCTATTTTGTAAACGCTATAACTTTTGCGCAAACCAATCAATAATCGCTAATTGCGATTTTTTTTACCAAAAATATGTAGAAGAATACGTATCGGCCTAAACTGAGAAAAAAAAAAGTTTTTTTATATATTTTTTGGGGATATTTATTATAGCAAAAAGCATTGTTTTCAAAATTGTCGCTCTATTTTTGTTTATAGCGCAAAAAATAAAAACCGCAGGGGCGATCAAATACCACCAAAAGAAAGCTCTATTTGTGGGAAAAAAAGGACGCCAATTTTGTTTGGGAGCCACGTCGCACGACCGCGCAATTGTTAGTTAAAGCGACGCAGTGCCGCAGTGTCGCAAAAAGGGGCCTGGTCCTTTGGCTGCCAATTGGTCCGGGGCTGAAGTGGTTAACAAACGATAACGAACACGCAGAATCTGAAAACCGAAAGATCTGACATAAACAAATGCTTTATTTTAGTTTTCGTTGCAACAGTTCGATATAGATAGGAGATTCGACATGATGCTGACAATAGCGATCTGTGTCCATCGAACCTGTGGTCGAATGTGCCTAACCTTAGCTCGATTAGTCCAAGATTATTCTACATAGAGAGAAAAGATTTGACATAGAGAGAAAAGATTTGACATAGAGAGAAAAGATTCGACATTATAGAGACAATAGCAAAAAAGGTTGAATGTGCCTAACCTAACTCTATTAGTCCAAGATTATTCTACATAGAGAGAAAAGATTCGACATAGAGAGAAAAGATTTGACATAGAGAGAAAAGATTCGACATTATAGAGACAATAGCAAAAAAGGTTGAATGTGCCTAACCTAACTCTATTAGTCCAAGATTATTCGACATAGAGAGAAAAGATTTGACATGAAGACTCCATGAAGCAGTCGCCGCGAGCGGACATTTATAGTCAAATGCTCCACCCATAGGCTATAGAAGAATTCTAATGTTGGTTGACTAGTAATAATAATTAATAAATATAATTATTACTAGTGTCCTACAACATTAGAATTCTACTATAGCTTGTAAGTGGAACATTCGACTGGAAATGTACGATTGCGGCATCGTACAGTTTAGCTGCTCCGTCGAATCTTCTTAGAACATTCGACAGACACCATAAGCCTTCAATGGCAGATTTGACCTTAATTATTTTCGGACTAATGCGTTTTTTAACGAAACGAAAAAATAAAATAAAAACGAATTTCGGGAGTAACTAAATAGATCTATTTTTTGGACGAAAACGAAATTCCGAAACAAAATATTTTAGTGTGCACATGTCTATCAAATAGTGAGTATGGTCACATTTCACAGTAGAAGGGTCTTAAAGGGGCATTAAATACCAGGAGTGCATTACATACAGAGCACAGTTTGGGGGGGGGGGGGTGTTGCACACAGAGTGAAGAGTTCAGGGATGTTCTACGTAGTGCGGAGTCCAGGGGTGCGCAGCACACAGGGTGCAAAGTTCAGGGGTGCACTACACAGAGTGCAGAGTTCAGCCTTCTTCCACAGCTGCTTACTTGTGCATCCCCTATCCACACCTCACTTTCACCCCTCTTCAGCTCTGATCTCTACATGCAACCCCCATGCACTGCCCCCATGTTATCCCTCTTGCCTTAAAAGCTCCACCATCTTCCACATGTCTTACTTGTGTTGCTGTATTAGGCTCTAGTACCTCCCTGCACACTGTAGGTGGCTCCGCCTCTCTCACTTACAGCGAGATCATCCAGTTGGGGTGTCCGAATCTGCATTGCCCCCCAGGCATCTGCATCTCCCTTGTCCCCGCCCTGCACTCAGTGGGAGCTGCTCAAGAGATCTGATCTCTGGGAGCCATTGGGGGACAAGCTGTCACTTGTAAACACAATAGCCAGACTTCTGTGTTTACAAGTGATAGTGGTGAGCAGGAAGCTGAGAACCTAAGCCAGAGGTGGTGGAACTGAGTTCCACCAAATTCCAGCTAAAAAAAAGCCCTGATGATTGTAGCCTCTACCAGGGGGACTTGTGACAAGGTAATAATTTAAAACAGAAGTTGGGAGACAGGGACAGACTTTTGCCACCTCGTAACAGGAAGTGCCCGTTTCTGATCCAAGACTTTTTATCATTTTATGGAAATGTCACTCTGATGTGTTACATTTTGATTAGCTGCTTTAAGCAGTTAAACTGTTTGCCTGAAGCAAACATTCCCTTTGAATTGTATGCCTTAGCAACGTTTTTTTTTGTAGTTTTTAATGGAGGGGAGGGTGAAAACCCATACCAAGTTATTTTTCAGCATTTTATGTGCCACAGAAGAAATTTACCTCCACTTTCTGTCCCAGAGACACAACAAAAAGGAATATCATAAAAAAGCGGGGAATTTGGGACTTTGAATGAAGCCATGGCCGGGTATGGTCATGTGCCTCCATCCCTATCATTATGAGGAAAAGGAGCGAAAATGCAGCAGGAAAAGCAGCAAAGATGCAACAAAAAGGGTGGGACTTTATATGAAACTCATGGTAACAAAATGAATAGAATGGTGGATAGTAAAATATGTAATCATACATAGATACATGTTTACATACATTAAATTTCATATACATGGAAATGCACACTTCCATAGTGCCAATTTCTAAAACAGTAATATCTGGTAGTAACATATAAACATTAATCACCCAATAAGATTAAGGAATCCACCAATATTCATGATTGAATATACACATATTGAAAAATAGCATCTGCATGGTCTATGGTCTTTCTGATCCCTGTCACAATATCTGGTAGCTCGACGCGTTTTACGGCTTTAAGCTGCTCTTCATGAGCAGACAAGTGATGTATCTGCAATGGGAGAGTAACTGAACTAAGTAAATTAGCTTGTATCAATATAGGGGAGGATAGGTAGAAAACACCCCCCTCCTCTATTTTAAACAAGATCACTTACAGGTGTATGTGCACTTAATGGCGCAATGTCAAGGACCGTGAGCCACCCGAAGGCATCTGTATCGGGAGCTGAGGGGGCATGTTCAGTGGCGGCACCCATCACAGACAACGCCCCAGGCACACAGAGCACTCCTGGTGTAAATATGGGAAGCATCAGTGAAGGGTGAGACTATCAAGTGAACCAATATTGGGGCTATGTGAGTGAGTTAATAATTAAAAGTGAGGGTGGACTGGATAGTAAAGATGGTTAGTGCAAAAATGAAAACTGATATTGTTGTGACTAAGCGGGAGTGGAGGTGGAAGACTATAATAGAAGGTCGCCACCAAGACACCCGGTTGCAGGGGAGGGGAATGTGGGGGGATAAGGGGAGGGGGTGGCTCGTGAGGGTCTGATAAATACCTGGTGCTTGACGGGAGGGAGGGAAACCAGTCCAATGAAAAGCATGAAGGCCAATGTGCAAGAGAGGTCAGAGCAACCCAGACCCCACCAGGATGGCTGCCTATAAAAGCACGCCACCGCAGACCAACCCCCAACGCCACTATTCATTTTATTATCATAAGCTTCATATAAAGTCCTCCCTTTTTTGTTGCATCTTTGCTGATTTTCCTCCTGCATTTTTTCTCCTTTTCCTCACAACAAAAAGGAAGAATAAATCTCCTAAGTGAAGGTATTTCCCCATTAAGACAGTTTTCCTCTCAGGAACAGGTGTCCCTTTACCTCTCGTTCCAGTGACAGTTTTAAAAGTTTTGGTTGGCTGACTGACTTTGATTGACAACCGCGGGAGCCAATGACACCACTGCTGTGTCTCAGCCAATCGGGAGTGGGGGCTCAGGTAAGTAATTAGGGGGGTGCTTGGGAGGCTGCTACACACAGTTTTTTTATCTTAATGCATAGAATGCATTAAGATTAAAAAAACTTCTGCCTTTACAACTCCTTTAATAAGTGGTACCTGAGCCTTCCTTAACAAACCCTTCAAAACCACCAGCCGATGAAAGCACAAATTGCTCTTCTTACAACCCAAACAGGCTCCAGGCTCTTATTAGTTAAAGGAGATCAACAAACAAATGTTTGCTGGTCTTTTGGCTAAGATCAAGTGTAGTATCTGTTCTCATCAGTTGCCAGAGGAGGCGCTATGCTACTTCCAAATGGGGAGGGCAGATGCAAATCCGATGGTGTAATTGTACCTGGACGGTCTGCTTCGGTAGGGGCCAAGTTGGCGCTCTTTGGTCATAGAGGCTGATGATTGGTTGTGTCTAAGCAGACCAGAAGGGTGCTCCTGGTGAGCATGGGTGCTGCACCGGTCTGGCCGAAGGGTCGGGTCCCTGGCCTTCTGGCCTAGATTGGTGTGGTCCTTGCCCCTGTCAGTTTTTCGGGAAAGAACACTGGCCCCTCTTTCCCACCAGGGGGGCAGTTAGTATTTCCTGAATGTAATTAAGTAGGAGCGATGGGAGTGGTGGTTGAGCCCTTTCGTCCAGGGCTCTCCCTAAGCTCTCAGAGCTCCAGGCCTTCCTGGTGGGAGCTGCGCCAGTCTGGCTGTGGGCTAGGGTTGGAAAAAAAGCCCATAGTGTACTGCCATTCCAGGGGTGCCGTAAAGTCACTGTGAGTGAGGGTCCCTTTGATTTATGGCACCATGGTCGCTGCACCATACCACACTTTTTTCTCACCTGCCTCCTGGGCCAAGCCTTTTTGTTTCACACAATGACACCTTTTCACTCTCCTCTCCACTTCCTTCTTCCCCACTCTTTTATTTAAGCCCTTGTTTGTCACTTTTTGTATTTTTATGTTTGTACACGTTTTTGCACGTGTGACTGGTAAGGGTGTAGGTCCTCGGCCTGCCCTGAAAGTCTTGGGAGGGGGTGGACATGGCCTTCTGGCTTAGTTCGTCCTCTCTCATGGGGTCTCCCTTCGGGGGAGCCCCACCAAAGTACTTGGGTGGGTCTGTTTCGGCAGACCCTCCAGAGAAAGGGGTCCGTCTGGTTTCGGCCAGGTGGACCAAGTGTAAAGTACCCCAGTCCCCGTCTGGAGCCTCGCGCCCCGTGGGATCAGGGCAAGGCCCTCTGATTTTAGAAGGCTTGTGTACACCCGTTGCACATTTTTGTGTTTCAATTTTTTTTTATGTGTGTGCACATTTTTTTGGCACCGGGTGAAGTTTTTGAGTTTCACACGCCATGGGCTTTCAAACAAAAAGCAGACAAACAAACAAAAAAAAAAAAACATTTTCTGGTCTTCCTCCCCCTCTACCCCTCAACACAAACCATGTGGTGGCATGGCAGAGCACAGGAACAATGGAGAGGGAAAGTCGTGCAGGAGATGGGGGACTGAAAGGTTGCAGTGAAGAGTGCTGACATTTTTCCTTTGCAAAAGTTTTTATAAACATGTTATTTTTTTTGTTTGGGTATTGTGTGCTCTATTTTTATTTTTATTTTTTTTAATAATTAATTTGAAATTGCACTTTTTTACTTACAGGCCTGTTTGGAGCGAAAAATGCAAAGGACAGGATTTAAGTCAATATACTGATGGCTGCAATACATAAAAAGGAGTGCCAGACCAAAACAGTTTAATGAATCATAAAACTGCCAATGCCAAAGCATTATGCCTGTGCCAACAAATAAAAAAGCAATGCAAAGTGTTAAATTTGTGTAATTTATGTTACTGTTATAATACATGCACTGTTTGAAGTAATTATGCCATGTCTTGTAAAATATATACCGTATATTTTAACCACTTCCCGCCCTCCCACTGTCATATGACAACGAAGAAGCTCTTGTTCTGGGCCGCTGTCGTATGATGTGATTTCCTTCGTGGGCCACTAGGGGGCACGCGCCCGTCGCATCACTGGGGACCTGATGCGCGTGCCCGGCAGCCGCGATTGCCCAGTAACTGAGCAGGACTGTGGATCTGTGTGTGTAAACACACAGATCCACGTGCTGTCAGAGGAGAGGAGACCGATGGTGTGTCGTTTGTACATAGGGACGCCAATCGGTCACCTCCCCCAGTCAGTCCCCCCCCCCTAAGTTACAATCACTCCCATAGGGAACATATTAACCCCTCGATTACCCCCTAGTGTTAACCCCTTCTTTGCCAGTCACATTTACACAGTAATCAATGTTTTTCATAGCACGGATTGCTGTATAAATGTGAATGGTCCCAAAAATGTGTCAAAAGTGTCCGATATGTCCGCCGTAATATTGCAGTCACGATAAAAATCGCAGATCGCCGCCATTACTAATAAAAAAAATATAATAATAAGAATGCTATAAATCTACCCTCTATTTTGTAGATGCTATAACTTTTGCACAAACCAATCATTATACACTCATTGCCTTTTTTTTTTTTTACTAAAAATATGTAGAAGAATACGTATCGGCCTAAACTGAGGAAAAAATTTGTTTTTAAAAAAAAAAGTGGATATTTATTATAGCAAAAAGTTAAAAAATATTGTGTTTTTTTTAAAACTTGTCCCTCTTCTTTTGTTTATAGCACAAGAAATAAAAACCGCAGAAGGGGTTGAAAATACCACCAAAAGAAAGCTCTATTTGTGGGGAAAAAATTATAACAATTTTATTTGGGTACAGCGTTGCATGACTGTGCAATTGTCATTCAAAATGCTACAGCGCTGAAAGCTGAAAAATGCCTTGTAGGCAAGAGGTTAAATAAAAGTCCTTCCAGGGCTTTTTTTGTCTCATAAAATAGGTGCAGGAACTTCCCCCACCCCCGGGTCACCCTTTGTCTCTGCTCTCTACCTACCTCCAGAGGCGGCTCTCTTAATTAGGCAAATTAGGCGGTCGCCTAAGGCCTCGCACTCCTAGGGGCCTCACGGCCAACTAATTTGCCTACCGTGTGTTGGAGTGTACGGTAGTCGGTGCCCTCAGAGCATTTAAAGGGGTTGTAAAGGCAGAAGATTTTTTTTATCTTAATGCATTAAGATAAAACGCCTTCTGTGTGCAGCAGCCCCCCTCAGCCTCCCTAATATTTACTTGAGGTCCCTCTCTGTCCAGCGATGTCCACGAGTGTCTTAGCTGTCCTGATTCTCCTTCCTTATTGGCTGAGACACAGCAGTGATGCCATTGGCTCACACTGCTGTCAATCAAATTCAGCTAGCCAATCTCCTGTATCATGTCTGCTGTCTCTGACCATCCCCTGTATCACGTCTGCATTCTTTTCTGCCGTAATTTCTATCGCTTGAATAATTTTTTCCATAATGGGAGTGAGTGGGGCCTCATGTCTAAGGTTTGCCTAAGGCCTCACAAAGCCTAGAGCCGCCTCTGCCTAGCTCCCAGCACTGCCTCTTGTCTCTTCCCCTGCACACCTCCCAGCACCGTCCCTTTATAACAATAAATCCTCCAGCAGCATCAATAAATCCCCCAGCAGCAACAACACAGAATGAGGCAGTGTTGAATGAGGAACGTACAGCATGTCATATAGAATGAGGCGGCATGTACTAGGGAACGTACAGCATGGCATATAAAATGAGATGATGTGGACTAGGGAATGGGGAGCATGGGATATGGAATGAGGCTCTGTGGAATATGGAACGTAGAGCATGGCATATGAAATGAGGTGGTGTGGAATAGGCAACTTACAATATGGCATACAAAAAGAGGCAGTGTGGAGTAGGCAAATGTGACTAATGAACACAAAAGTGAACTGTATTATGTCACTTCTGGGTTCAGAGCTGTCATTTGCCAACTTCTGTAGTCTGGGTAGCAGGCAATTAAGCAGTGTTTGATTAGCTGCATTGAAGGACAGGGGAGACATCAGGGGTCTAATAGGCCCCTGATGTTCCCATAAAGAGGACCTGTCACTGACCCATGCTGTCCCCTTGTGATAGCAATAATATTAAATAAATAAAAAGTGTTATAAGTGTATATAAACATAAATTGCACCTTGGATATGAGGTACCATTTATGGTTTTCTCTAAACCAGACTGCTTTTCTCCAAACTTTTGAAACAAATGGCCAGTTTGCTGCAATTCAAATCTTAGGGGGGGGGGGGGGGCTGTGTGTGGCCAGTGGTAGTACAAATATCCCAGGCCTTGGTGGGAGTAATCAATGCCATTGGCTTGGTGGTCAGTGGGAGTAAAAAAATTACATCATTGGTGTCAGTGGGAGGAATAGTGCCCCATCATTGGTGTCAGTGGGAGGAGTAGTGCTCTTTCTTTGGTATCAATGGAAGGAATAATTCCTTGTATCAGTGGAAGGAAAAGTGCCCCAAGAGCCAGGTAAAGGCATACAAAGGGCCACATCTGGCCCGCAGACCACAGTTTGGAGACCCCTGCTCCAAACTGATACCCTGTAAAGGCTTTTATAGCTTCGCCTTTGGACAATTTTGGGTACCATCGTTTTTTGTAATCTCCAGAGACACTGTCAGAACAGATCGCTGCATACTAATGATGGTGCCTACAGCAGATGCATCACTTTGTAAAGGCAATAGTTTGGACCAGTTTGGCCCAAACTAATTTTTAAAGTGACAGATAACATGAATTTAGGCTTTAAGGCTAAGCATATATCGTTTTGCTCAACACAACTCCAAACATTGCCGACATAGAAAATTGCAACTGCCACCATTTTATTCCCAAGAGTCATTGTGCATTTAGCTGTTTGTCTGGATTCCATGTTGAGAATGATACTTTTTCCCATCCCAGTTAGTCAATAACCACTTCAATAATTTCCAGTCCAGGCCAATTTTCAGACTTCAGGGCTGTCGCACTTTGAATGACATTACATTTACAAAGATAGAGATTGGGTTTTTCTTTGTTTCTATTATAACATTTTGGAAATAGATAATCTTCCTTCATAAATTTATGCCAAAATGTGTTCTTCTGCATTTCTGTGGTAAAAAAAAACAAAAAAAAACAAGTTAGTGTATATTATTTAGTTTGTAGGAAAAGTATAAATCTACAATCTATGGCATATACAGTATCTCACAAAAGTGAGTACACCCCTCACATTTTTGTCAATATTTTATTATATCTTTTCATGTGACAACACTGAAGAAAATACACTTTGCAACAATGTAAAGTAGTGAGTGTACAGCTTGTATAACAGTGTAAACTTGCTTTCCCTTCAAAATAACTCAAAACACAGCAATTAATGTCTAAACTGCTGGCAATAAAAGTGAGTACACCCCTAAGTGAAAATGTCCAAATTGGGCCCAAAGTGTCAATATTTTGTGTGGCCACCATTATTTTCCAGCACTGCCTTAACCCATGGAGTTCACCAGAGCTTCACAGGTTGCCACTGGAGTCCTCTTCCACTCCTGCATCACAGAGTTGGTGAATGTTAGAGACCATTTGAGGATGCCCCACAGATTCTCAATAGGGTTTAGGTCTGGAGACATGTGTAGCAGAATCTCTAACCTCTTCCAGTCTAATGAGAACCTTTGAGGCCACAGACCGCTGACATTTTTCAATATGTAGTGGGTTGTAAGGCATAGTGGGTGCAAAGATGGTGAAAGCCATTGGGCGCCAGACACTTCTTGGATGTAAAAGAGGTTTTATTTATTTAAACAGTCCTTTTTATATTTTGCAAGGGAAAGAGGGTTAGGCCAGGACACCCATAAGCAGTTGCAATTTCAATAGGCAGACTCTGAGACTTCAATAGGAAGACAGCCGTACAGGGAAAGGCCCAAGCAAGGTGCAACTTCCGCACGTGCAGGTTTGCTGTCTCCTATGGCAACAGTATCTAACAGTTCCTAATTCAACGTTCAACAGTTTTCTCAGCTTCACTACAATGTCCACTTGTAGCTCTTCAGCCCCTTGAGCTCCTAGTCACTCACTGGACTCTCTGATTCACTGACTCTGAATTCCGTGAGCTCCTCAAAGCTTTTGCGGTGGTATCTCCCTCAAGCATCACCCACGCTTCCCTGCCAGGTCCCTAGCTTGCTATTCCAGATACCTTTGGAGCTTCACCCCTGCTAACTGGCTCGGTCCCTGGCTTGACACACAAGGCTGCTCTGCAAGCGTCACCTCCTCTGGTTGGGTCCCTGACATGATCACCGCCTGAAGTTTCCAGATTCTCCACTGTGCCGTTCGGTGAGAATGTCACTCCGGTACTTGCTTCAGTTACTCACTGTGGTCCCTGGTAAAGGTGGTTGGTCCCTTAGTGGCGACAGCTTCCATTCTAACTCCGACCACGACAGGTTCTCCAGCCAGCAGAACCATCACTTTTGGTTGGACTGCAAGCCGCAGTCCCTACCCTGCGCTGCCCTCTTACTCCTGGATAGGCCTTCACACAGCCTGGCAGCCAGATGCCCCCGGGATAGGCCCAATCTCTGGCCTAGTAGCCCGGGGCCGATGACACACGTCCACCTAGACGGCAGTCCCGGTGGAACAGAACCTAGATCACCTGACTCCACCCTGATATATAGGTTCTGAGCACTGACAGGCTGACAGGCTGACCCCCCCCCCCCCCCCCCCCCTCAACCTCTGCAGCAATGCTGGCAGCACTCATACATCTATTTCCCAAAGACAACCTCTGGATATGACGCTGAACACGTGCACTTAATTTATTTGGTCGACCATGGCAAGGCCTGTTCTAAGTGGAACCTGTCCTGCTAATGGTCTTGGCCACCGTGCTGCAGCTCAGTTTCAGGGTCTTGGCAATCTTCTTATAGCCTAGACCATCTTTATGTAGAGCAGCTCCTTCGAGAGTTATTTGCCATGAGGTATCATGTTGAACTTCCAGTGGCCAGTGTAGTGATATAATATTAAAAGTACTCCTTCCGCAGCAACCCAATTCTTCCAGAGAGAGACACTTTATTGATTTCCAAAACAGAACAAAGTCTTGCAGCAGATGATAGTAATCCAACAGGGTATAATTACGACAGTGCTAGTAAATATTTAGAGCCCCATATTTGCTAGACCTTTGGTGTCTTCATTACCACACACCCTCTTGAGACAGAATAGACTGAACGCAAGGTTATATTCAGCTGCAGTCATAAACTGCCCTAATTTGCATTCTTGCATATTAACATCAACAAGTCCCCTTTGATATGTGTGACTACTGATTAGATTAAGAGATGCCACCTGAACACCCTTTTGAGGTGTAGAATAGACTTGTATGGAATCCCCTATCTATATTCTCGCATATCAACATCAACAAGTCCCCTTTAATATGCGCAATTAGATTGACAGACCATACCTCACACACCTAGGTAGACTTGTATAAGATTGCACAACAATCATATGATAGATTCATATGATACAGTAGGATTGATTTCTCCTCATCTCCTGTTTGAGTGATAAATATAAGGGCCTGTGTCAGCAGACTTTTGTTTGCTTCAGGTGTTACATTCCTATACCAGTCTATGGGAAGAAAAAACTTGCTTGAAGCCAGTAGGATGCAAATCAGAAGCAGGTCAACAACACTCGTCAATAAATTCTAAATTCTCTATCCTCTATCTATTCTCTATCTCTAGCCTTTTGCATATAAGAGAACCAGTTCAAGTGGTTGCAAAGCCACTGTGTGATATTGCTACAATCCTCTGTGTTACATTAAATGATGTGCCCAGTGTATGTGTTTTTTTTTTAAATATGCCGCTGTATACCTTATTTTATAGCGTTGCTCTGCGCTCACGTGACTTCTCGCCGCTCTCCTATCCCGATCTGATAACTAAAGTGGGAGGGGCTGAGAATCCCCTGCTGATGTCAGCCAGGAGTAGGGAAGGAGAGCGGCAGGCGGTCATGCAAGCGCTGAGCGGTGCTATGAAATAAGGTATATAGCTCTAAAACATGCACTGGTCACCCCCATACTTAACTACTTTCCACCCGGCCACTGCACATATACGGGCGGGTGGGAGCCTTCTACTTCTGATAGGACGTTCCTGAACGTCCTTCAGAAGTTGGGCGGTCGCGCGCGCGTGCCCGTGCAGCGGCGCAATCCCGATGCGCTCGTGTCACCCAGACACGGCGCATCTCGGATTGGCAGGTGGGCTCTGTGATTGGCCCTCCTGATCACATGACGGCCATGTCCAATCACAGCCGTCATGTGATGTAAGCAAACAGCCGGTTGCTAGGCAATCGACTCTCCTCTCCTCACGCGGAAGTCGTTGCTGAGGAGAGGAGAGCGGATCACTGCAGCCGGCTGGTGATCAGTGAGTATAAACAGTTTTTTACAGCTTTTTACTCACTGATCACCAGAAAAAAACACATGTCCCCACACATGTCCCCAAAACATACATGTCCCCAAAACACACATGTCCCCAAATAATAAAAACACATGTCCCCAAATAATAAAAACACGTGTCCCCCTCATATGTCCCAGTAAAATCACATGTCCCAATGATTATCTGCACACATATGTCCGTGATCACCTGCACACATCTGTACATGATCATTTGTGTACATATGTCCGTGATGACACAAACCAATTATTATACACTTAACGGAATTTTTTTTACTAAAAACATGTAGCAGAATACATTTTGGCTTAAATTTATGACAAAATTCGATTTTATTGGATTTCTTTTAAAATAAGAAAATATAGTTTTTTTTCCAAATTTCCGCTATTTTTTCGCTTATATCGCAAAAAAATTAAAAACGAAGTCATGAATAAATACCACCAAAATAAAGCTCTATTTGTGCAAACAAAATTATAAAAATTTAATTTGGGTACAGCTTAGTATGACCGCGCAATTGTCATTGAAAGTGCAAGAGCGCTGAAAGCTGAAAATTGAGCTGGGATGGAAGGGGGTGAAAGTGCCCGTATTGTAGTGGTTAAAAAGCCATTCTTGGACCATACTGATCTTAACAACCTACGCCCTATCTCCTTGCTCCCCTTTTCCTCTAAACTCCTTGAATGCCTGGTTTACAACCAACTGAGTGACCACCAGAATAACCTTCTTGATCCCCTTCAATCTGTATTTCGCCCTCAACACTCCACAGAAACTGCTCTCTTAAAACTCACAAATGACCTACTAACTGCAAAAACCAAACGGACACTATTCTGTACTCCTACTTCTGGACCTTTCAGCTACCTTTGACACGGTTGACCACCCCCTCCGCCTCAAAAAACGTTACTCCCTCGGTCTCCACGACTGTGCTCTTCAGTGGCTCTCATCCTACCTATCCCAACGCACCTTCAGTGTTACTTACAATTCTACTTCCTCCACTCCTCTTCCCTTCTCCGTCAGGATCCCCCAAGGTTCTGTTCTTGGACCGCTTTTATTTTCAATCTACACCTCTTCCCTGGGTCAGCTGATAGCCTTTCACGACTTTCAATATCATTTCTACGCTGACGACACACAAATCTATCTCTCCACCCCTCAACTCACTCCATTAGTCTCCTCACACATCACTAACTTACTAACAGACATATCTGTATGAATGTCACACTACTTCCTCAAACTCAACTTTTTCAAAACTGAGCTTATAATATTTCCTCCCCCACCTGCCTCTTCCCCTGACTTATCTGTCAAGAGCAATGGCACAACCATCCACCCATCCCCACATGTCAGCATGCTAGGTGTTATCCTGGACTCTGAACTTTCATTTCGGCCCCACATCCAATCACTTTCCAAAGCTTGCTGCCTCAACCTCCGTAACATCTCTAAACTACGTCCTTTTCTAACCAATGAAACCACAAAGCTCCTGATTCACTCCCTGGTTATCTCTCGCCTTGACTACTGCCCTGAGCCCTGCGCCCTGTGCAATCTGCACTTCTGAGCCCTGCACCTTGTGAGATACTCACTCCCAAGGCCGGTGACTTGTGCAATACATGCTCCTGAGCCTTGCACTCTGTGCGATACATGTTTCTGAGCCCTGCACTCTGTGTGATACGTGTTTCTGAGCCCTGCACCCTGTGTAATATGCAGTCCTGAGCCCCATGCCCTGTGTGATATGCACTCCTGAGCCTTGCACCATGTGCAATATAAGCTCCTGAGTCTTGAATTCTGTGCAAGGGTCATCTGTCTTCTACATGTTGATGAAGATGCAAATTAAAAACTCTGAACGGCCGCACTCCAAGAAAAATTCAAAAGCCTTTATTGGTAAAATATGGAATCACACAAAAATAGGTCACAGCAAAGCAAGAAAAAAGCTAATGCATTTCACACTACCAAGAGTGCTTACTCATAGCACGTCTTCTACATGTTACTGTTTTAAAATGTTTACCCCAGCAACTTGACAATTCACACCTTCATACATGTAAATCAAAGGATTAATACCTATAGTATCTCACAAAAGTGAGTACACCCCTCACATTTTTGTAAATATTTTATTATATCTTTTCATGTGACAACACGAACTTGACAACTACAAGGTAAAGTAGTGAGTGTATCGCTGGTACTCCTGATGAGTACGCGCTATGGCTTTAAGTTTGGTTTTTGCCCAAAACTGTAGTTGAGTTTTGGGGTTAATTGTTCTGAATTATGCTTTAGCGTCAGTTTGGCTGGGCTGTATTGAGGTTCTGCCTGGTCATAGGTGGGGTTTGTACCTGTGAGAGGCCCTAGAATGCAGTCTGGTTGGACGCATTGGGTATCAATCTCTTCTCGGAGTCAATCAGTGGGTGCATTTGTCTCGCTGTGTATTCCGGGAGAGGGTACTTAAGGTGCTGAAGTCACGTGGTTCGGGGTTCCGGTCCAGTGATTGTTGCTGACTCCGTGGTCCTGGTCCTCCTGACCAGCACCCAGAGGCCCTCATGGCCTGGGGTGCGGCTCCATCCATTTCCAAGCCTCGGAACTGGCTAGTTCGAGGCGCAGTAACTGGAAGGAGGGTTCTAAGGTGTTCCGGTGCTGTCTCGGGTTTGGAGAGGCCCAGCAACTTTACATGCAACCAGGGGAGAACTCTTCAGTAAGAGAGCCACGCACAATGCTGGCTGCTCGGTAAGAGCCTGGAAGCTGAGCTTCCTTGGACATTGATTGAATCCACAATTTCTTACGGTATCGCTGGACCGGCTGAAAGATTCTGGTACATTAAGAAAAGTTCCTACCTTTACCTTCCACTTACAACTACGTTTTTCAACCAAGTTTGTGTGAGAGACTTTGCAAAGCTAGAATTACTTGTTGGCTGCTAGATCCAAGCTCAAGGATTTTTCCAGCAGTTAAAGAATCCAGTTGCGAGTGGCTATTCCCTGGATTATGTACAGAGAGAGACTTTTATTGAAGTCAGCAGTTCCAAGCACCTGAGCTAAACTTTATCCTTATACCCTCTATTCCCAACTTAGAGACTGAGTTTGTTCAACTGTTTTAAGCAAAATAAAAATCCTAAAAAGGAATTCAGGTGTCGGTCTCTACAGTTACTGGGTCATCAACCCTGGGAACCCCTAGACAAAGCCAACGAGTTACAAGCTGGTGGAGGTAATCGGTAAGCCCCGAAAAATTCAGCCGCTCCTTCGGGGGTAAGTGCTACATGAGTGTACAGCTTGTATAAAAGTGTAAATTAGCTGTCCCCTCAAAATAACTCAACACACAGCCAATAATGTCTAAACCGTTGGCAACAAAAGTGAGTACACCCTAAGTGAAAATGTCCAAATTGGGCCCAACGTGTCAATATTTTATGCGGCCACCATTATTTTGCAGCACTGCCTTAACCCTCTTGGGCATGGAGTTTACCAGTGACGCGTCGTGTCACCGACAGTGGTGAACAGCCATGTGATCGCCCGCGATTACATCAAGGCCGATCACAAATGGGTATTTCCCTCCTAAGACCGTGCATGTGTGCAATCGGGAGCGTGCAGCGCAGTCATGTCGGTGGCGGCGTGTTCCCAGGAACACTGCTCGTCATCGACAAGGGAAAACAGCCAATGGCTGGCGGCTGTTTACCACGTGATCGGCTGTGATCCATTCACAGCCGATCACTAAATGTAAACATAGACCGGTTCCTAGTTGTTACCGGCTCTTCTCTCCTCACACAACGTTTCCAGAGTGAGGAGAGAAGAGCCAGGAGCAGTGAGTTACCGATCTGTGTAGTGTCAGTGTCTGCACCAACACCACACAAAAAAGAGAACCTGTCACATCGCCCCCCCCCCCCCCATTATAGTTGTCATCCAACAGTCACCACATAAGTGCCCATCAGTGCTTATAAAAGTGTACCTGTCACTCATCAGTGCCCACAAAGTGCATCAGTCACCCATCAGTGCCCACAAAGTGCACCTGTCACCCATCAGTGCCCGTAAAGTACACCTGTCATCGTCACAGACTGCCATCATCGGTGCACCTGTCACCCATCAGGGACCATCGCCAGTGACCGTTATCAGTGACCCATCTGTGACCCTCATCTGTCACCTATCAGTCCCAAAAAGTGCACCAGTCACCATCAGAGACTGCCATCAGTGACTGTCACCCGTCACCTGTCACCCATCAGTGATTGTCACCCGTCACCCATCAGTGACCATCACCTGTCGCCCATCAGTGACCATCACCTGTCACCCATCGCACACCCCTTTAGAAAAATGTCCAAAAGATTATATACCAGTGAGGAGGCATTCCAGATCCTCTCCATGACTGATGAGAGCAGCGGGGAGTTCTCATCAGATTCAAATGCCAATTCCGATTGTGAATCAAATTCAACATTTGAACCGATCGATAGTAGTGGATCGGCAAATGAATCGGAGGAAGAATGGATCCCTCATAAAAGGGCATGGCACTCTGGAAACCAGGCAGCCACCAGTAATATACCCCAGGATCAAATTCCCAGGCCCAGTACCAGCGCTGCCGCCAGCGATAGACCCCAAAACCAAAGGCCCACTACCAGCGCTGCCGCCAGCAAAAGACCACAAGAAATGCCCAGGCCCAGTACCAGCACTGCCACAGCATCATGCCCAAATGCCAGCACAGGAACTTCAAATCCCTCAACTACCAGCATTGGAGTGCCACGTCCCCCCAAGAGCCAGGGCCACTACACATCTTCCAGCTGGTCTTGCCAATCCAACATGGCTGCCTTCCGACTCAGGATCGGCAAGAATTCCCCCTTTCATCGCACAGCCAGGTGTGCAGGCCAATACCCCAAATTTTACTGAAATCGATTTTTATATTTATTTTTGCCCGACACTTTGCTGCAATTCATCGGCCAAATACGGAGTGACATTTTATAAGCTTTGCGAGACAGTGACGGGATATCTGTATGCGTTCCGCATATACGAAGGAAGAGATTACCAGCTTCAGCACCCTGAGTGCCTGGCCTACATGGGCACAACTGGTAAAATTGTATGGGACCTGGCATACCCACTGCTGAAGAAAGGTTACCACATATACCTGGATAACTTCTACACCAGCCTGCCCCTTTTCAAACACCTATACCTCGCAGAAACCCTGGCCTGTGGAACCTTCAGAAAGAATAGGAAGGGCTTCCCATAAGCCATAGTGAATAAGAAATTGCGAAGGGGAGAAAGAGCAACTTTGAGATGCAACTAAGTGCTGGCCTTGAGGTGGAAGGATACCAGGAATGTGTACATGATGTCCACCATTCATGATGACACTACAATTGAAGGTCAGAGAAGACGAGGTCCCATTGAAAAGCCAACATATGTACAAGATTACAATCTCTACATGGGGGGGGTTGATTTCCAAATGCTTCAGCCCTATCTATCAATAAGGAGGTCCCGCTTCTGGTACAAGAAAGTAACAATCTATTTAATTAATTTGGCCATTTATAATGCTTACATAACTCCTACCCAATCCACAGAAAGCCCTGCCCACTTCCTAAAATTCATCGAAGAAATTGTCACGTCCCTCATCTACCATCAAAGACCCCCCCCCAGAAAACCTTCGCTCTGATGCTGTTAGCCGACTTCATGAACGCCACTTCCCAGACAACATTCCACCATCTGAAGCAGGCCCAAAGACACCAAAAAAGATGTCGAGTATGCAGCAAAAGGGGATTTCGAAGAGATGCCAGCTACCATTATCCCCAGTGTCCCTCCGAACCCGGCCTTTGCATTGGTGAATGCTTCAGACTGTATAACACATCCCTAAAATATTAGCCCATATTCTTTACCATTTCCCCATTTTCATCATCTGTGCTGACCATTTCCCATGCTTCCTCAAATAACCATGCCACTGCCTTCCACGTGAACTGACCCTGGCATGTTTTTTGACTATGCCTCTGCCTACCGTTTGGACTGCTTCCACGTGAACTGACCCTGGCCTGCTTTATCAACTACACTTCTGCCTACCGCTTGGACTGCTTGCACATGAACTGACCCTGGCCTGTTTTATGGACTATGCTTTTGCCTACCGCTTGGACTGATCTGTTGCCCTGCTACTGTAGTACACTGGGGTCTCACATGTGAAGGGCAATTGAAATGTTTTTCCAGATGGAGAAAACTATTTTTTTGTTGTCTCTTGGTTTTGTAATTTCCAGATTAGGGTCTGGAGTCTGAAGGCTTCATAGAGATTTTGGTGGGTGAAGCCTCTACAATGACCTCTTCCCGCCCCTGTGCACAGGTCTTACCTAAATGAAGCCCTCAGCCTGCTGCTGACTTACTGCCACCATGCCTCTGCCTGCCGCATAAACTGACCACACCTCTGCCTGCTGCCTGGACTATGGAAATAATTAGCTATAGCAAGAGGCAGTATGTTTATGAAGGGCTGGAGAGTGGTACAATAATGAGTGCAGGCAGGTAACAGTGTACCAGGACCAATATTATGGCTGTGTTGGCTGTCTCTGCCTGGACAATTTCTATGGACAAATGCTTTGGCTGTGCTGATTATATCCTTGTGCTGACTATAGACAATATTCCTGCCTGCTGCCTGCTGTCTGCTGCCTGGAGCAATTCTCTCCTCTGGGGACACTACTAAAACCATAGGTAATAATTTTTCACCCTTTCCGCAATAGAATTTATTTTAGAGTGTAATTTTTGGTATGTAAATGCTATGTGTTAGAAATATGAAGGGCCTTCAAAAATGATATGTTGTCAGGAAATTAGATGTGTAATTTATGCTTGTAGAATGGTGGGCCTCTGTATGTGGTCAGGTTGTGTAAAAGTCTCACACATGTTGTATGGCCATACTCAGGAGGAGTAGCAGAATATGTTTTGGTGTGTAGTTGCAAGCATGGATATGCTGTGTGAGAGATAAGTTAATATGACAATTTTGTAAGAAAATAAAACAAAAAAAAACGCCCCACAAATCTTCAGAATTGTGGGAAAAATTAAAGCTTCAAAAAATGCACCATGCGACATACTAAATACTTTGGGTTGTCTACTTTCCAAAAAGGGGTAATTTTGGGCGTATTTATACTTTTCTGGCTTGTCAGAGCCGGTTCACACAGGGGCAACCCGGGATCCGACTTCAGGTCGCCCCAAGTCGCCCCAAGTCGTGCTGTTGAGAAAATCAATGGTAGTGAATTGAGCCGTTTTAATGTACACTACAGCAGTCGCTCTGACTTCAAAAAAGGTTCCTGTATGACTTCAATCCGACTTCTAGGCAACTTGTACCAATTGATTTCAATGGAAGTCACCTCCAAGTCGGATCTCCATCTATATTGAAGCGACAATGTCGCCTCTCTCACAGAATAATCAGCTCTCGAACGGGGAACTCCACGCCAAATTTTAAATAAAAAACGGGCATTGGTTCCCCCTCCAAGAACATACCAGGCCCTTAGGTCTGGTATGGATTTTAGGGGGAACCCCTTACACCGAAAAAACGGCGTGGGGGTCCCCCCAAAATCCATATCAAACCCTTATCCGAGTACGCAGCCTGGACGAGTGAGCGCCCCCTCTCCTGAACCGTACCAGGCCGCATGCCCTTAACATGGGGGGTGGGTCGTGGGTGCTTTGGGGAAGGGGGCACCCTTGCGACCCCAAAGCACCTTGTCCCCATGTTGATGAAGACAATGGCCTCTTCCCGACAACCCTGGCCATTGGTTGATGGGGTCTGCGGGCGGGGGGCTTATCGGAATCCGGGAGCCTCTTCTCTCGCTCTCCGGCCTCTTCTCCTGCTCTCCGTTCTTCTGCCGGGCTTCAGCTCTTTTACTAGCGGTGGCCCGGTCTTCTCTGTCCTTCTTCTCTCTTCTTCCGATGTTGACACAGTGCTCTCTCCCGCTGAAATGCCATGTGCGAGGTGCGCGGCGACTTATATAGGCATGGGGCGTGGTCACCGGGTGATGTCACACAGTGACCCCGCCCCTTATGACGTCAGAGTCCCAGCATGCCCCGGGACTTGATGGGTTTGAAAAATAATTCTGTTTTTGGACGTAGAATAAACAATTTGGAACTCCATTCTTCTTCCCTGTGGATTTGACCCACTTTTGTGTATTTGGAGCTGCTTCACCAGCAATATTACACTTTATTTTATTCACTAATTTTTACAATATAAAGGAGACTGTACAACCAGATTGTACTGTGTGTGGCCAGCTTCACACTTATTTTATTATTCAACTATAGTGCATGTTTGAAGGCAGGGTATTTTTTTCATGTGTCATTTATAGCCTTTCAGGGTTATTTTACTATAATAACATGGTTAGCACCAATTTTTAACCTTGACGCTGCACTTATTTTTAAGTTCACAGTGTAAATAAATATGAGTTCTGCCAACTGATTCGATTTTATTGTACTACACATTTTCACAGCGTAGCAAAAATAATTTTAAGCCCTGGTACACACGGTCGGACATTCCGATCACCAAATCCGTTGGACAATTTCCAACGGATTTTGTCCGAAACTGGTGTTGCCCACACACGGTCGGACAAAGTTGTCGTAAAATCCGATCCTTACGAACGTGGTGACGTACAAAACGTACGACGGGACTACGTACAGGGCTGTAGCCAATAGCTTTCGTCTCAAAATTTCTTCTGAGCGTGTGTGGCACTTTCTACACGCGATCGGAAAAAGTCTGATCGGATTTTGTTGTCGGAAAATTTTAGATCCTGCTCTCAAATTTTTTTGATAATAATCAGTCCACAAAGGAATCCAAAATCGCAATGATCGGTCCACTTTCCAAAATGAGTGAAAATATTCTTGGTGTTCGTGTCTCAACAGTATTATATGGTTAAACACCCGTGAGTACACCTTCCATGGTGAAAAGAAAAATGGCTGTGCCCATACCAGATAACTAGACTCCACATTATAGGAGCCTAGTAAAGCATGGGTTATTACCAAACATAAAATCCATCCTCTGGATGTAGACAAGATGGTCTGGATACCAATTCCACTGGCTGCTCTCTTTGCAAGGAGCTTAGTGGGGTGTGGGTTCATACTATACCTAGGATCCATCCTTTGGGTATAAACCTCAGAGATCCAGTCAAGCGCTGTATGACCACCCTGAGTAATGGGGGTCGCAGGCTTTCTGTTTGTAAGCGCGGATACAATTTTTACACGAATGCCCCGTACACACGGTTGGATATTCCGATGGAATAAGTCCGATCGGATAATGTTGACGGAAAATCCGATCTTGTGTGGGCTCTAGCAGACGTTTTCCGTCTAAATTTCCCACTGAAAAAATTTGAGAGCAGGATCTAAAATTTTCCAACAACAAAATCCAATCTGACTTTTTCCGATCGTGTGTAGAGAATTCCAACGCACAAAGTGCCACGCATGCTCAGAAGAAATTTGGAGACGAAAGCTATTGGCTACTGGCCTCTACGTAGTCCCGTTGTATGTGTTGTACGTCACCTCGTTCTGAACGATCGGATTTCCCGACAACTTTGTGCAACCGTGTGTATGCAAGACAAGTTTCGGCCAAAATCCATCTGAAAAAATCCAACGGATTTTGTGGTCGGAATGTCAGACCATGTGTACAGGGCATTACAGTATATATTGAAAATAAGAAAGGAATGTGGGACTTTGAATGAGGCAATTGACTTGTGGAGGTAGAGTGGTTAGTAAACATTATTTATTTGTGACAATAGTATGAAACAAGTAAAAAAGTATTTTCATATATATACATACAAATGCACACATGGCACGAACACAATGATACATATATGTCAGCTTGGCAGCACATGAGAAGTAATGAATATTGATAAAATTGTATAAATACAAATATGTACACATGTCATAGAAACGGCATTTGGCAATAAGATGAATAATATAAATCTTGAGCATGATTAATTGTAGATATAATATGTGACAGACCTGGCTGGGACAGGGGCTGTTGGAGGGGACTGAATGCGAGTCTATTGCCTTGCGATTATGGGCCCTGGCATTTGGGGGAACGGTGCTCTTTGGGCTGCATGTCTGGGGACCCCAGAGCTGGTGTTACTTGGATTCGGGTCCATGCTGGCCCCCAGGACACAGACTCTGTATGTGTATTTGGCATATTAGCAAGAGATGCTAATGTCATGAACTCCAGTCAGCCTGTTTGTTGTGTAAATGAATATAGTCTGGCTTGTAGGAGTGTTTCACCTATTGTTGTATGTGCTAATTAACCCTGCAATTGAATGAAGGAGTCCAGTGTTGATTAAGATAATTAGCTCATGCTAATTAGGTTAGGTGTGAGTCATCTGGCTGTATATATGTGTGACATGTCAAATAAAGATTAATTCCTGATGTACCCTACACTGGTGTTGTCTGGTGACTGGGTGAGCTAAAGGGTCTTGGATTGTGTGGTACCGGACAGAGGAAGCATTTATGGCGGACATCTTAAGTACGGGGTCCGTCACAATTGGCTGGCAGCGGTGGGATCGTGCTTCCTTGTCGTGAACACATCCAAACCATCACCTGGATCCAAGGCCCGGATAGCAGAGGTACAGATACGTCGTCATGGAAGAGGAATTCGGAAGGAGGTTGCGAGAGATGCGGATACAGCACAGAGGACCAGTATCGGTGCAGGTCCTGCTGGGATGGTATGATTCTGTTCGCCTACAACTCTGGAAAGAAGCGCTAGCCTGTGAGCAGCGACACCAGGGAACAGTTCTCCCCTCCATCCATGTAAGGTACTGGTCGCAGTATGAAGTACGAATGCTGTTATTGGGGGAACAACCAAAGCAGGAGTGGACAGCTGAGTTAAGCAGGCTGATCCAGGCAGAAATGCGTTTGGACGAGAGCTACAGAGCCCTCCGGTGGTATGTAGCCCAAGTGTGCCCGTGGACAGCGGATGACAGGCCCACGGAAGGCTTTGATTATAATGGCCTGGGATTGTTGTACTGGAGGCTGTCCGAGGACCCCGACTTTGGGAGTGATCTGGAGTGGCGTTTGGAGGAAATAATGGAGCACAGAGAGCAAAGATTGAACGTCTCGGAAGTGCTCTGGGCACAGGAAGATTTGGAATTCCTGGCCGCTCAGGAATGGGAGCTGGAGATTGCCTACATACAGCTGCTAGACACTGCTCAGCAGCAGGGTGGGGCTCCCTTTGCCTGGGACTATCAGGAAATACCAGCAGACAGCTCTGAAATCCTGGCTGAAGACTCAGCAATGTGGCATAGTAACAGAGTGCTTTGCCCACCTGCCCCCGCAGCTATGGACGCGGAGGTCTTATGGTGGATGCAGCAAGTGCTGACTGACCTTGACAAACCTGTTACTGCACAAGATGAGGTTGGATGGAGGAATATGCCTGTCCAGCAGCATGCAAGAGAATCGGCAGTGGAAAATCTGGAGATTGCCATCCCCAAAGCTGAAGTGCTGACAACAGGGCAGAGCTCTGCTAACCTCTGCCCAGCACCGATGGCATCTTCTAGGTTCCACGGACAGATGGTGAACCTCTATCCCCAGCCATCAGTTGTAGAGACTGGGGATTTAATAGACTTTTCTGCTGAGGAAAAACAACCTGATGAGCCTCCATCAGAAGAGCTGGTATTAGGGCCAAACTTCACTGAGCTCTGCCCAGCACCAACAGCAGTATCCGTGGAGTTACAAGGAACTTCCCCAGCTGAAGCGCAGGTCACCGGACAGAGGGTCCAAGACCTCTGCCCCACACCGGTGGCAGTTATGGAGGCTCAGGGTGAGAAGGTGGCAATCACTTCCCAGCAGCAGATACAGGGGGAGAAGGGAGAGGAGGTGTTTGTCGTCCCTCCCCAACAGTTGGCCAGGGTGGAGAAGCGATCTTTCCTCCCCAGCAAAGATTTGTGCACCTGGGAGACAGTACCAGAGACATGTTGTCCCAGCAGCCAAATGAGGGAATGGAAAAGGAAGCCAGCCTCCTGCCCCAACGGTTTGCCAGAGCGGAGGATGTGGAGTCCCCAGCAGAAGTGCTGGCAACAGGGCAGAGTGCTACCCACCTCTGTCCAGCACCAGCAACAACTGTGGAGTTCCAGGGAGCCGGGGTAGTTGGCCCCTCTCTCCAGCGACAAGCTGAGGTAGTAAAGCTGCTACTCCCAGCCGAATCACTGGCAACAGGGCAGAGCGCCGCTAGCCTCTGCCTAGCACTTACGATGTCTCCACAGCTTCAGGAAGCTGGGGCAATCGGTCACACTGTCCAGCAGCAGACAGCGCCCCAGAATGATGACACCAACCCAGCTAAAGTGCTGGCAACTGGACAGAGGGTCCAAGACCTCTGCCCCACACCTGTGGCAGTTCTGGAGGCCCAGAGTGAGGAGGTGGTGGTCACTCCTGAGCAGCAGATCAGGACCCAAGGAGAGAATGCAATCTGCCCTTCACAACTGCAGCTTGAGCTGATATTGGTGGATGGGACTTCAGTCTCCACTGGTATACCCCAGGGATGCTGGGCGGTCGGCCCAGATCCCCAACAGCATGATGGAGTGAGCCCAGTCACCCTGTCTTCTCTCCAGCGGCTGAAAAGACTCCAGGGAGAAGGGCCAGTCCAGGCCTCTCCCCAGCGGCGGATATGTTCTATGAGAGAGGCAGAGGTTGGCTGGGAGAGTAATACTCTGTTTGGAACAATTTGTTTGGGGTACTGTGTGGGTACAGGCATTAGAGGACTAGAACTATGGACTAATTTCGGAGTCAACCCGTCTGGGGTCTCCTCCTGTGTTAGTCTCCTGCCGAAAGGGGAGAAATGTGACAGACCTGGCTGGGACAGGGGCTGTTGGAGGGGACTGAATGCGAGCCTATTGCCTTGCGATTATGGGCCCTGGCATTTGGGGGAACGGTGCTCTTTGGGCTGCATGTCTGGGGACCCCAGAGCTGGTGTTACTTGGATTCGGGTCCATGCTGGCCCCCAGGACACAGACTCTGTATGTGTATTTGGCATATTAGCAAGAGATGCTAATGTCATGAACTCCAGTCAGCCTGTTTGTTGTGTAAATGAATATAGTCTGGCTTGTAGGAGTGTTTCACCTATTGTTGTATGTGCTAATTAACCCTGCAATTGAATGAAGGAGTCCAGTGTTGATTAAGATAATTAGCTCATGCTAATTAGGTTAGGTGTGAGTCATCTGGCTGTATATATGTGTGACATGTCAAATAAAGATTATTTCCTGATGTACCCTACACTGGTGTTGTCTGGTGACTGGGTGGGCTAAAGGGTCTTGGATTGTGTGGTACCGGACAGAGGAAGCATTTATGGCGGACGTCTTGAGTACGGGGTCCATCACATAATACAAGATAATCATAGTGCCAGCAGCGAGGAGAACAATAATTGGCCACAGGCAGGATGCCTGTGGCCAATTATAGCTCAGGGGGTTTAGTACATGCCCCACACTATATAAGGCCGCCGGCGCGACGGCCTTGTGTAGTGTGTTCCGGCGTGCAGGGAAAGAGCATTGATAGGCAGGGACAGTTGTTCTTGAATCTTTGTTACCAGGCATTTGCAGGACTTAATGTGGGTTCTGTGCCTCCAGCGCAGTATACACCTGTATCTACCCTTTAGTGGCGTTATTCAGAATCAGTGGTGTTGTTCTCTATAAATACAACCATCTGCAGGATTTATAGTGTGTGCTGTGCCTCCAGCGCAGTATACACCTGTATCTACCCTTTAGTGCTGTTGTTCTACAATCCCCATTAATACAGTCATCTGCAGGAGTTAGTGTGTGTGTTGTGTGTGAGTCCAGCACAGCACAGTATACAACCTGCACCTGTATCTGCCCTTCTATTCTGGTGTCATCTAATCCAGCCATCTGCAGGAGTTAGTGTGTGTGTTGTGTGAGTCCAGCACAGCACAGTATACAACCTGCACCTGTATCTGCCCCTCTATTCTGGTGTCATCTAATCCAGCCATCTGCAGGAGTTAGTGTGTGTGTTGTGTGAGTCCAGCACAGCACAGTATACAACCTGCACCTGTATCTGCCCTTCTTTTCTGGTGTCATCTAATCCAGCCATCTGCAGGAGTTAGTGTGTGTGTTGTGTGAGTCCAGCACAGCACAGTATACAACCTGCACCTGTATCTGCCCTGGTGTCATCTAATCCAGCCATCTGCAGGAGTTAGTGTGTGTGTTGTGTGAGTCCAGCACAGCACAGTATACAACCTGCACCTGTATCTGCCCTTCTGAATGAATGAATGAATAACTTGTATAGCGCTACAATGCGAACTGAATCGCCTCAAGGCGCTGTATTGGCATTTGGTTGTCGAGCTTCTAGAAGAGGTGGGTCTTGAGTTTCTTCCTGAAGGCCTGATAGTTTTCTTCCATGCGAATCTCGGTTGGTAAAGCGTTCCATAGCCGTGGACCTTGGACAGCGAATCTCCGTTCCCCCTTTGATTTGTAGCGGGATTTGGGAATGAGGAGAAGATTTTGATTAGCCGATCGAAGACTGCGATTCGGTGTGTAGTGTTTTATTTTCTCGCGAAGGTATTGCGGGGCGTTTCCATGTGCGCATTTGTGGGTGAGGCAGAGGGTCTTGAATGCGACCCGACTCCTTACATTTAGCCAATGTAGGTTCCTCAGGGAAGGGGAGATGGATTCCCAGGGTTTTTTTCCTGTTATCAGCCTTGCCGCTGTGTTTTGGATAAGTTGTAAGCGCGCAAGTTGATATTGGGGTAATCCTATGTAAAGGGAGTTAGCATAGTCAAGTCGAGAATTGATGATCGTTCCAACTACCACTGCTTTGTCCTCTTTTGGAATGAAGGGGAGGAGTCTGCGTAGCAGGCGGAGCAGATGGTGAGAACCACTGACCACTGCTCCTATTTGGGCATCCATTGACATTTCTGAGTCAAAAATGACTCCGAGACTCTTAGCCTTGGTCCTTGGGGCGATGGTCTGTCCAAAGATGGTAGGAGGTGTCCAAGGGATCTTGGTTCGGGGGTTATGATTTGCATGTAGGATAAGAAGTTCTGTTTTTGATTCATTAAGTTTGAGGGAGCTAGTAGTCATCCAGTCGTCTATCATAGTGAGGCATTTTCCTAATTGCTGATGATGGTCTTTTTGTCCGGTGATACGAAAATATAATTGAGTGTCGTCGGCATATGAGTGGAAGCAGAGGTCTGATCTTCTGATGATTTTGAGGAGTGGGCGAATGTAGATGTTGAAGAGCACTGGCGACAAGGGTGATCCTTGAGGGACTCCACAGGAGATTGCCCGGGTTTCAGAGGTGAAACCTCCTAGTTTCACTGTCTGAGAGCGATTTCCTAGGAAGGATGCGAACCATTGCAGATCTGAACCAGTGACTCCTGCTACTTCTGTGAGGCGGATGAGTAGAGTATTGTGGTCCACAGTATCAAACGCTGCACTGAGGTCCAATAGTACCAGGAGACATGAATCTCCGTCATCCGCTGCTTCGAGGGCATCGTCCCATATCTTCAGGAGTGCGGTTTCTGTCCCATGGCCTGGGCGGAATCCTGATTGTAACGGGTCCAGGAGTGTGTGTGTGTCCAGGTGGCGTTGTATCTGTTGTACTACCGCTTTCTCCATAATCTTGGAGATGTTGTTCAAGCTTGTAATTGGTCTGCGATGGTTGGGGTCCCGTGGGTCGAGGTTGGGTTTCTTTAGCAGGGGTTTGATGATGCCTTGTTTGAGGGCGCCTGGAACAATCCCTTCTTTGAACGATTGATTTATGAGGTGCGTTATGGTGGGAGCCAGGATGTCGGAGCATTCTTTCAGGAGTTTTGTGGGGATGATGTCAATGGAGGATGTGCTGTCTCTGAGATTTTTGATGATGTTTTTAGTAGTATCCGTGGTAATTGGGATCAGAGAAAACTTTGGTGGTTGTGGGATGTTTGTGTCGATATCGACTTTTTGCTCTGGTTGACTGCCGTCGGATGTCTTTTTCTGACCAATTGTTTTCCTGATGTTGTCGATTTTATTGATGAAAAAATCTGATAATTCATTGCAGAAATCTTGGGTTTCATTAGCGGGGGGCTCTAAGCATGCCGGGTTCATCGACTGAGCGACTATTTTAAAAAGTTCCCGGGGGCGGTTTAAGGCCGCTGAGATGGTATTTGAGAAATGGTCTTTTTTTGCTTTGAAGATTGCCTTCTGATAATTCTGTGTGAGTCCTTTGTATTTTGTGTGATTTCCATTGGTGGGATTTATTCTCCATGCTCTTTCGGCTCTTCTGCGTTCTTGCTTGGTGTCATCTAATCCAGCCATCTGCAGGAGTTAGTGTGTGTGTTGTGTGAGTCCAGCACAGCACAGTATACAACCTGCACCTGTATCTGCCCTTTTTTGCTGGTGTCATCTAATCCCAGCCATCTGCAGGAGTTAGTGTGTGTGTTGTGTGACTCCAGCACAATATACACTACCCAATTGCTGTTTTTCCCATCTCCCTGCAGGCCATTACAATGTCTGGAAGGCCAACAAGGAGAGGCAGACAATCCCTAGCCAAGAAAAGAGGGCAAGCAGGCTCTGTGTCTAGAGACAACAGTGCTGGTCGTGGACGCGGTGCATCATCATCATCACGTGGCCATGGGACACGCTTGCCCTTATTTTCGGCAGCTGGACATGTTGAGCCACATCATGCCGAAGGCTTGGTAGAGTGGATGACCAAGCCCTCCTCATCCTCCTCCTCATCCTCTCTCACCCAGGCTCAGGGTACTGGAAAAACCGCTGCCAACGCATACTCTTCCCTTGTCTGAATGTCATCAGTCACCCCTTCCCTAGACCCACCATGTCCTCCTGAGGAGTCCCCCGAACTGTTTGACCACAGTGTTGGGTACATGCTCCAGGAGGATTCCCAGCGTTTTTGAAGGCTCTGATGATGATACCCAGCTAGAGGAAGGCAGTAGCGTGAGCGCAGAGAGAGGGGATGCTCAAGGACAGCAATCTGGTAGTCATGTTCCACCAGCTGCAGCATACTGCCAGGTTTGCTCCAGTGGTGAAGACGGAGGGGATGATGAGGTCACTGACTCCACGTGGGTGCCTGATCGGAGAGAGGAGGAGGAGGAGGAGGCGGCACATCTCCAACTAGGCAGGATGCCCTTCGGGGGCCAGCTTAAGGGCAGCACACCAACTGAATCACACTGCAGAGCTCTGCCTGTGCAGGGAGCTGCCTCTGCACGTTATTACAAAAGTTCTTTGGTGTGGGCCTTTTTTGAGACGAGTGCATCGGATCGCACCGCTGCTATTTGCAACATATGTCTCAAGCGTATCTCGCGTGGCCAAAACATCAGCCGCTTGGGCACCACAAGCATGACCAGACATATGTTGACCTGCCATGCAGCTCGTTGGCAAGCGTACCTTAAAGACCCACACCAAAGAACAAAGCGGACATCTCCTTGCTCCTCATCAGCTGGGATCTCCAACCACTATACCTTCAGTCCTCTCTGAAAGCTGCACTGAGAGGAATGAAGGTGTAGAATTAGATGTGTCACAGCCAAGTACTTGCGGGCACTCTGCTAGCAGTACACCGACGTCCGATTGTAGCAGGCAAATTTCCCTGCCCCAGCTGCTGGACCGTTGAAAGAAGTTCACTCCCAGCCATCCACATGCCCAGCGGTTGAATGCTAGCTTGGCTAAATTGCTAGCACTTCAACTGCTGCCTTTTCAGTTGGTAGACTCGGCCCCCTTCCCTGAGTTTGTGCAATGTGTGGTTCCTCAGTGCCAGGTTCCCAACCGCCACCTTATCTCACGGATTCGGGCTCTCTACCGGCATGTGGAAGGCAATGTCTTGGCCTCGCTGGACAGGGCAGCCAGCGGTAAGGTGCATATTACCGCTGACTCATGGTCCAGCAGGCATGGACAGGGACGTTACCTATCTTTCACAGCCCATTGGGTCACTCTTTTGGCAGCTAAGAAGGATGCAGGACAAGGTGCAGTAGTGTTGGAGGGTGTTCCGCCACCCTGCCTCCAAAATCCTACTACTGGTTGTGACACACCTCTCTCCTCCACCCCCTCCTCTTCTTCTTCCTCCATGGCCTCTTCGAGTGCTCTGTCCTTGGAACCAACGGTGCCCTGTAGGTGTTCAAGGGGCTACGCAAGTACGCAGGCAAAAAGATGCCATGCCGTGTTTGCGCTGGTGTGTTTGGGGGACAGGAGCCACACTGGGGCAGAGGTTCTGTCAGCTCTGCAGGGGCAGGTCGAGAGGTGGTTGACGCCACGCCAGCTTAAGCCAGGAATGGTGGTTTGTGACAATGGCACCAACCTCCTCTCTGCCCTGCGACAGGGACAACTGACCCATGTGCCCTGTATGGCTCACGTCCTTAACCTGGTGGTGCAGTGGTTCTTGGGCAGGTACCCAGGCTTACAGGATGTCCTGAGGCAGGCCAGGAAAGTCTGTGTGCATTTCCGCCGATCATATAATGCCAGTGCTCAGCTGGCTGAGCTGCAAAAGGAGTTGAACCTGCACAAGAACCGCCTTATATGTGACATTGCCCTCCGGGTGAAACTCAACATTGGCCATGATGCAGTGACTGCACACGCAGCAGAGGGCCATCAATGAGTACCTGTGCGACTACGGCACCAGGACGGGGTCAGGGGAGCTCGCATTTTTTTCACCCTGCCAGTGGAGCAATGATCAGGGATGCATACACTGTCCTGTCACCATTTGAGGAGGCCACAAGGATGGTGAGCAGTGACAGTGCATGCATCAGTGACACTGTACCTCTTGTCCACCTGTTGGAGCATACGCTGCGTGGAATAATGGACAGGGCACTTGAGGCAGAACAGAGGCAGGAAGAGGAGGACTTCCTTGCCTCTCAAGGCCCCCTTTATCCAGACAGTGTTCCTTCTCTCCCACCCATCACACAGGAAGAGGAGGAGGAGAAGGAGGATTGTGTCAGCATGGAGGTGGAGCCTGGCACTCAGCATCAGCAGCAGCAGCAGCAGCAGTCTTTTAGGGATGATTTACAGTCCCAAGAAACCGGTGGACTTGTACGTGGCTGGGAGGAGGTGTCTGCGTATCATGTCGTCCTTAGTGACCCAGAAGACTCCGGACCGAATGCCTCAGCTAACCTACGTTGCATGGCCTCCCTGATCCTGCAAAGCCTGCGGAAGGATCCTCGTATTCTTCGGATCAAGGAGAGGGACTATTACTGGCTGGCCACTTTCCTTGATCCACGGTACAAGGGTAAGGTTGCGGACCTTTTCTTCCTGTCGCAGAGGGAGTAGAGGATGAGACATCTCCGGGAGGCCTCGCAGAAAGGTCTGTGCAACGTGTTCCCAGAGACTGGGAGGTTACAAACTCCTGGTCCTGGACGACGAGTTGCTGAGGCTTCGGTCAGTAGCAGAAGGAGCGGTGGGGAAGGTGGCCGTCTTACCGATGCGTTCAGACAATTTTTTAGTCCGCAGCCCCAAGGTATGATCGGTTCCAGCAACCATCGCCAGTGTCTGATATACATGGTGCAGAAATACCTAGGGGCAAGGTCAGACTTGGACACCTTTCCCACCGAAAATCCTCTGGCTTACTGGGTCTTGAGGATGGATCACTGGCCAGAGCTTGCACAGTATGCAATTGAGCTACTGGCCTGTCCTGCATCCAGCGTTCTTTCGGAACGCACATTCAGTGCTGCTGGAGGCTTTGTCACCGATCACAGGGTGCACCTGTCCACCGACTCGGTTGATCGACTGACCTTCATAAAGATGAATCAGTCTTGGATCACCACCAGCTACCAGGCACCTGAAGCTGATCTAACAGAATAATTTATTTTGAAATGTCACATCCCTTCAAGACTGCCTATGCTGATGCTGAGTGACTGTCCTGTTATGTTGACTGACTACCTCTTCCTCCTCAATGATCCTGATGATAGCTTGGAAGAACATTTTTGTTTCTGGGTGCCACCACCAGTGGCTAAGGCCCAATTTTTCAGCCCCTGTTTAACAGGGGCGTGTAATTACAATTTTTTATGCAATGCTTTGCAACAGGTCTCATTGCTGTGCTCCAAGTACAGTATCTGTGAGGGGTTGCAGTGTTGTGGCACCAGCACCAGTGCCTAAGGCCCAATTTTTCAGCCCCTGTTTAACAGGGGCGTGTAATTACAATTTTTTATGCAATGCTTTGCAACAGGTCTCATTGCTGTGCTCCAAGTACAGTATCTGTGAGGGGTTGCAGTGTTGTGGCACCAGCACCTAAGGCCCAATTTTTAAGCCCCTGTTTAACAGGGGCGTGTAATTACAATTTTTTATGCAATGCTTTGCAACAGGTCTCATTGCTGTGCTCCAAGTACAGTATCTGTGAGGGGTTGCAGTGTTGTGGCACCAGCACCAGTGCCTAAGGCCCAATTTTTCAGCCCCTGTTTAACAGGGGCGTGTAATTACAAATCTTGATCTAATAATTCACAGCAGGGCCCATTCCTGCGCCCACCAAGAGTAACTGTGAGGGCTTACAGTGTTGTGGCAACACCGTCCACCACCACCACCAAAGGCCCAATTTTTCTGCCCCTGTTCAACCGGTGCATGCAATTACAATTCTTGATCTAATAGTTCACAGCAGGGCCCATTCCTGCGCCCACCAAGAGTAACTGTGAGGGCTTAGTGTTGTGGCAACACCAACATCTAATGGGGCAAATTTCTGCAGAGTATATACGGCAGGCCCCTACTTTCAAACATCCAACATACAAACGACTACTACTTGCAAACGGAAAGAGAAAACAGAAAGTGAGAGGAAATCTATCCCAGGAAGGGAAATTCTATCCTGTTAGATTTAATTTGGGAAAAATGTATCTCCTCGCTACTGATGCTTTATCAGCAATCCTTGTTTCAATAAAAACCCCACTTTTCCAAAAACATTTGTCATTGGGACGGAAAGTGAGGTGAAATGTTCTGAACAGGTGCACAGACAGCAAAACAAATGTTACAGGGGTGATAACCCTTCCCTGTGTTCTCCAAAAAGCTTGAAAATATATTTTTTTGGATGGAGCTACACTTAAAAATGTACCTGTTCAAAATTACAAACAAATTCTACTTAAGAACAAACCTACAGTCCCTGTCTTGTTTGCACCGCCTGTATACTGCTATTCGGAGCATATAGGGTTTTAGGTATAGGGTTTTATTTTGGGTGCGGGGTTCCCCTTAATATCCATACAAGACCCAAAGGGGCTGGTAATGGGCTGGGGGGGGGGGGGGTGATGGGGTAGCCATGCCATTTTTATCAAAGATTTTCATCAATATTGCCAGGACCAGACATGACATTAAAGCCACAAGCAGTTTTAAATGGCTTTTTTTTTTCCTTTACAAATGTCATTTTGTGCAGGGACAGTTCTAAACACGGGAAACACATGCCACTTCACAGGCATACTTTAGACACCCCCCCCAGGTACCATATTTAAAAGAATATTTCCCTTTTTTTCACTTTATGCATCATTAAAATGACTGCTCCAGAAAAAATTTCTGTTTTTAAAACTTCTTTTTGCATTGATACATGTCCCCTGGGGCAGGACCCGGGTCCCCAAACCTTTTTTATGACAATAACATGCATATTGGCCGTTATAATTAGCACTTTAGATTTAAAGAACGTTGTGTAGTTGTAAAGGCGTCCATTGTAACTAATAGGGTTCTAATGTGTAAAGCGTTCGTTTTACCCCCTCGAAAGTCCCACACTCGACCCCGACATCCTCTTCGCCGCTCAGCCTGGCCGTTGATTGGTTACACTGGATAGATTGAAAGCAGCGCAGCCATTGGCTCGCGGTGCTGTCAATCACATCCAATGACGCGGCGCACCTGGGGGCGGGCAGAGTGATACAGCGAGCAGCTATAGCCACCGGCTGTATCACGGGAGCGTGCCCGCAAGTACTCCACACCATGCAAGGGAGCATGAAGGTAAGAAGTACTTGCGGGGGGAGCCGAGACAGCCACCGAGGGACCCCAGAAGACCAGGTTCGGGGCCACTCTGTGCAAAACGAGCTGCACAGTGGAGGTAAGTATAGCATGTTTGTTATTTTTTTTAAAAATTAAAAAATTCCTTTACAACCCCTTTAAAGTATACCTGAACTCAAAAAGTAACAACTAGCTATGTCATAGGGCAGTGGTCATCAACCCTGTCCTCAGGGCCCACTAACAGGCCAGGTTTGGAAGATAACTGAAATACATCACAGGAGATATCATTTGCTGCTCAGTGATTGCAGTATTCTAGTCTGCATCTCCCCAAGGTAATACATCAAACCTGGCCTATTAGTGGGCCCTAAGGACAAGGTTGATGAATAATTAGCAGTGCACTTCCTTTGCCTTAACCACTCTGCATCCTGTGAATACTCCTGTTTTGTAGCATCATAGCTGTATATGTGCTGTAGTACTTTAGGACTCATAAAACCTACTTTTTGAAAAATTTACAAATTTAAAGACTAATTCCCCCTTTTGCAAAAAAAAAAAAAAAAATATATATATATATATATATATATATATATATGTATATATATATATATATATTTTTTTTTTTTTTTCAGATTATTTTTTCCATTGAGCCTGCAAAGCTTTACAACTGCAACCGCAGTCATTGTGTAGCCGGGTGCTGCTGCCATGGAGGGCAGACTTTTGGAGAGCCAGTTCTCTCTTCCCCCAGAGCAGCTGGAGAGAGGGCTGGGCTGTCTGAGTGGGATTTCATTACCTCCCACTTGCCACCCCCCGCCACTAATGCAGACAAGGGAGACAGAGCAGCTTTCAGTGAGGATCATTCCCGTTTGCTGCCTACTTCCTTTCCCTCCTGGAAAGTGGCAAGAAGACCAATCAACAAGGGGAGAAGAGGATGATGGGACATGTAGTCCCATTAAGAGGAATTAACAGGGGGGTAAACTACCCTGTAAGGTTTATTTTTGCCATCTCTGAGGTCTACCTTCACTTCCTGCCAGAAACCATGGATTTAGACCGAGACAGAAGTACAGTTAAATCACACTTGTTTAACCACTTCAGCCCCGGAAGAATTGGCTGCTGAATGACCAGGCCATTTTTGCGATACGGCACTGCGTCGCTTTAACTGACAATTGCGCGGTCGTGCAACGCTATACCCAAACAAAACTGACGTCCTTTTTTTCCCACAAATAGAGCTTTCTTTTGGTGCTATTTGATCACCTCTGCGGTTTATAAAAAAGAGTGATAATTTTGAAAAAAAAAGCACAATATTTTGCACTTTTTGCTGTAATATATAGCCCGATTTTTTTAAAAAAAGCTAATTTTTTCCTCAGTTTAGGCCGATATGTATTCTTGTACATATTTTTTGTAATAAAAATCGCAAAAATCGTATATCGATTATAGTTATAGTTATAAAAGTTATAGCGTCTACAAAATAGGGGATAGATTTATGGTATCTTTATTATTATTTTTTTTTATTAGTGTAGCGCTGATATTTTTGCTTCATAATGTAAACCTATGGACAATGTTATAACTTAGTGTTTGGCGCCACCTAGCTGCCAAAAACAGGAAATGGACTTGGAAAATTTTTCCTTTTCTAGAGCACTGAACAAGGGACAGGAAGTGACTGTTGTTTACTTTTTGTATTTGACCTACCTACCCAGAATGCCAGGTGACCCACCCATGATCACCCTGTACTGAACTGCATGCTGGGTAGGATATAAAAGGACCTGGCGCGGCCATCTTAGGTCTCTTCTGGACGCATGGTCTGCCTGTAAGGACCACAGAGGAGGTCTCCAGGGAGCGCAACCTACAGCCACTGCAGAGCGCAGTCATTACGGATCCCGCTACTCATCTGATTGCTGGAGAGACGAGTGACCGTGTCGGGAAGGATCCAGAGACACCTGTTGGAGCATCAGAGGGACCTGGTCCACCTTGCAGAGGGGAGCGGTGTGACGGATCCGGCAAGACACAGTGCACCGGAGCAGAGCTGTTGAAATTCTTCAGATCCAGTTGGTGAGCGGGCTGTAGCCCACAGTTTATTACACACTTGCATACAGTTATACTTTTATGCAGTGGTGCTGGGACCTGTAGTCCCACGAGGAGGATCTAACGAAGACTGACATTGGGCAGGCCTACAGCCTACCTCTCACTGCGTTTTAGCACTGTGTCACACCAGAGGCAATAACAATTGGAGTACCTCCAGGAACAGTTCAAGGATCCCTTTTTAGTTAACCCTTACTATATCACCTTTTGGATTACAAATCATTGCAGACCTTTATAGCTAGCAGAAGAAAGAAGATCAAAGACTGTGTGTTATTGCAAGGCCTTGCATCTAGAATTAAAGTAGGGGGAGCTCCCTTGTGGTTATGCTATATTTATCTGTTGTTTAGACTTACTGTACTGTCACGTTACGTTGATGTGACAGCACAACTACTGTAATTACCACCTTATCATAAACATACTAAAATACACGTTTGGTTAAGCACTTTGGTGTGGAGTATTGTTCTTTTTCCAGCAGGTGGAGCCATTGGATACCAAGGTGATAACAAAAGGTATACTGTCATTATATTGTATATTGTGGGGTTATCTTTCACCATTTATTCTACACCAGCATTGCACCACAGCCCTGTCAAGGGGACTGAGCCAAGTCAGTGGGGGTTCATTAGCAGAGTGCAGGCCCAAATAAATTCATCCTACTGTCTTTATTTTTTCCCCCTTTTAGGCATACTGACCATGTGACCACGGCACACCCCAGGTCTATTTTCTATAAAATATAAATACACATATATATATATTCACCCCAGGGGGCTGAGGGCCACAGGACGTGGTAAGAATTGCGGATGCTAAAAAATGCGAAGTGTACGTTTGTTTTGAGGGGCCATTGGGGGCTCATTTGGAACAGGAGGAACGGGACAAGATCGCTAAGAGTGAGCATGTGGAAATCTTCTCGTTGCTCGGAAAATTGTAATTTGGATAGGGTTAAGCCCGATGACTCAAAGAAGGAGGATAGGGAGAAGAGGAGGTACATTTGTAAATTGGCTGCAGGCGTTCGCTATCATGGCCAGCGTCATAGGGGAGAATAACCAGGAACACTGCTGGGCACTGTAGTGTCATATGGATGCTATAGGTGAGGCTCATAGGGTGTATGGGGGGACCACGTGGCTGCGTTATGATGAACAGTTTAGGCAACGTAGGGTGGTCCGACCGTCGCTCCAGTGGGATCACAAAGACATAAGCCTTTGGATGCCCCTTATGTCTTCACCACATGCCCCGAATCAGTTTCTTCAGGGGGGGGGGGGGGGGGGGGGGGGGGGGGGGGGGGGCGGGGGGACACCCACTTCTAGACTGCTGGCCAGAAAGAAGTGGGGGTTGTGCTGGCCATTTAACGAAGGCTCCTGTAGGTTTGGGGGTCATGCTGCTTTAAACACGAGTGCTCCGGATGCGGGGGCAATCATCCCCTGTCCCGCTGCTTCAAGAAAGGGAAGCGGGCCGGGGAGTCTGCAAACAAAAGGGATGACTCCGGTGATGGTGGAAAGGATGCAGCCTTTCCTAAATAGGTACCCGGATAGAGAAGCTGCTAGGATGTTGGCCTTGGGTTTCTCAGAGGGTTTTAAGATACCATGTTCTTTGACTGAAGTTCCGCCTACAGAGTCTGGGGGTGGTTTCAGAGAAATTGGCAGAATCTTGTAAGAAGCATGTACAGTGTCTTACCCTTCCTTTGACGCTGCTGTGGGGTGGGTGAGGCGCTATGGACAGGGTGCTCTCATGGCAAAATCAGACATTGAGTCGGCTTTTCGTTTGCTTCCAGTACACCCGGATAGTTTTACACTGTTGGGGTGCTGTTGGCAGGGTGAATTTTATGTGGATCAATGTCTGCCCAAGCACACTCTCTGAGCATGCCCAGAAACATCCAAGCGCTGTTCACACACAAAAATAATAAAAAAAAAAAGCAAAGTCCCTGAGCATGCCCAGACTAACCCAAATGCAGCTAGCACAAAATAAGACACCCCCCTGTCCAAAATTAAGCACATCTTCCAGCATGCTACAAAATTACAGATGGGACAAACACCCCCCGGTCCAGGGGGGAAAATAAAGAGCCTAACATTGGTAAAAGTTAGACAAAAAATACCATTGCAGTCTATGGGAACTGACTTGTTAATTTTGCTAGTCCCCACTTGGTTGACTTATTATATATTGGCTTCAAAATAGGTATGGGGGCCCAGGGCCCACCCTAAGGGGCATATATCAATGTCACCAATTTGGACCACCCCAAAAACAAAACAAGAAGTGCCTTTAAAAATATAAAATTGATAAAAAGCTAGTAACTTGGGGAGGGGTGGGCTTATCTGCCCGTAGCATGTCTCCAAAGTGCTGCTTCAAAGATGTATGGCTTTAGAGAAAAGTTGGGGGCAGGAGGGGCTCGGGCACCCCAAAAGTCAACCACCTTGTTCCCATATGCAGGGGGACAAGGGCCTCTTCCACACAACCCTAGGATGGGGTTGTGGGGAGCTGCAGACAGGGGGCTTTACGAAATGTGGAAAACCCCTTTAAACTTATGGGTACAAGGTGCTTTGTGGTTGGTATTGGGCTGAGCCCAACATGCCCCAAAGGCAGCCAGCTATGTTGAGTGGATGTGGCCTTGTATGGTTCAGAAGAGTGTTGCCCCTTTCCTAGTTGGCCCTGTTGTATGCTCTGAAAAAGGATGTGGTTTGGATTGGTGAAGGCAGCTCCCAGCCTTTGGAAAATGAAATAGAGTGTGGAGTTCCCCTTTAAAAGCAAAAGTTAGCCGAAATAAATCATATGCATTAGAAGGGGGAGACAAGAGCGTTGGAGAATGGAGTTCCCCTTTAAAAGCAAAAACTAGCCCAAGGAAATTATATGCATTAGAGGGGAAAGGTTAAATGACCTTTTAGGAGGCGCTAGAGGAGCGAGAGAAATTTGTACGAATTTGTACGAATTACCGGAAATTCGTACATTCGTATGAATCCGAAATATACATTTTTATGCATATGAATTCCGTACGAAATACAAAATTTGGTTTACGAATTTCGGATCCAAATTCATAACGAAAATTTGTAATTGTTACGAAAAGTTAACGAACCTAAAAGTTAAAACCCCAGGAAGTCAGCACAGCACAGGGATGGTGGGAGCCCCTCATAATGATAAATTCATCGTAACGAACTTTCGTTATTTTAACGAAAAGTTTACGAATCTAACGAAAATTCGTATTTTGTACGAATCCGAATTGAATTTCGTACGAAACTAAACAAATTATTTGACGGTGCCCATGTCTACCTTTTACATAACTTTAACAAGGTGCATGTCACATGTTGGCAACGTAACATGCTAACATGACCTGTGTGCAAATATCCTTAAAAAAATACATAGAACCAGCATAAAAAAAAAATTGTCAAGTTTAGACGTGCGCCCGTTCAACCCAAGCAATTGCATTTACATTGCTTGACATTTACTAAGATTTTGTCCGTGCAGTGAACAAATGCATTTGAACGAGCGCAAGGGCCACATGCGCAGTGCTTTCATTGATCTTGCGCAGTTCTAAACGTACTTGCAGGCACAGCAGGCTTGCTCGGAAAAAGTTACTTTCTTACTCTATTTTGGGCATATTTGTTACTTGGGCAGTTGTTATTAAACTTCCTCACATCACCCCATAATATTGGCACCTCCATCTTCTGTTAATATTTAATTGAAGATGCCGTGCGCCTTGTCCATATTGGCGCACAGATTGCATTCTCCAATGTGCCGAGATCGCTATAGTAAATGAGGGAATCACGCTCTGTTCCTGGCGCACTGTTTCGTAAATATGAAAATATGCTTTGCGCCTCGGTGTGCACCTCTACTGATGGCTCACGGCTTTCGCAAATCAGCCCCTTGGTGCCTTATCTAAATTAAACTAGCCTCAGAACCTGTGTAATTCATATGTGTTCGGGTTTAAAGGGATAAGGCGGCAACCCTAAGAGGCTCCCGAAGCGGAAGTGCCCGGGGCCCCCCAAGGTTTAAATATGGTCCAGTGGGCCTCTCTAAGGCTAATGCGGCGTACACACGAGCGGACTTTTCCCGCCAAAAGTCCGGCGGACTAAGTTTTAAGTTCAGACTTAAAATTGTCTGCTGGACTCGGGAGTCCGGCGGACAATCCCGCGGTCTGTGTGCTAGTCCGCGGGACTTTTGGAAATGAACGGACTTGCCGACACAAGATCGGAAAGTCCGTTCATTTAGAACATGACTTCAGGTAGACGGGACTAGCGAAGGCAGTGAATGCCGCCGCGCTAGCCCCATCACCTGGCATGGATTTAAAGGGAAACCCTACGCCAAAAAAACGGCGTGGGGGTCCCCCCCAAATGTATCTCAGACCCTTATCCGAGCACGCAGCCCGGCCGGCCAGGAAAGGGGTGGGGACGAGCGAGCGCCCCCTCCTCCTGAGCTGTACCAGGCCGCGTGCCCTCAACATGGGGGTGCCCTGGGGAAAGGGGGGCCGTGCCCATGTTGATGAGGACAAGGGCCTCTTCCCGATAACCCTGGCCGTTGGTTGTCGGGGGCGGCGGGCGGGGGGCTTATCGGAATCCGGGAGCCCCTTTTAATAAGGGGGCCCCCAGATCCTGGCCCCCCACCCTATGTGAATGAGTATGGGGTACGATGTACCCCTACCCATTCACCCAAGGTGTAAAAGTGTAAATAAAAAAAACACACAATTTTTTTAAAATATTTTATTGCACTGCTCCGGGGATCTTCTTCCGTCTTGGGGGGTCTTCTCGCCGGACTCCTCCGCTCTCTTCTGCTCTTTTACCTAGCTCTTTTACCGAGCGGAGGAGCCCGGCTTTCTTCTTCGCCGTCGCTGCCGTCGTCTGGGGGTCTTGTTCCGCCTTCGGGGGTCTTCATTTCATACACCACTCCTTCACCGCTCCAAAGATGAGAGTTTTTTTAGACCCCTTTCCACTGAGGCACTTTGCGAGCGGTTTTAACCCTTTTTCGATCGCTATCGGGGGTTAAAACTGCCCCACTATTTGGCCAAATAGCGGCTCTAAAATGACGGTAAAACGCCGACGCCGCTCCCGCCCCAGTGTGAAAGGGGCCTTAACGTCCTGTAAGCGTCCTGCGGCCTTTCACACTGGAGACACGGCTCTTTCAGGGCGCTTTGCAGGCGCTATTTTTTGCACTGTAGCCCAGTGTGAAAGGGGTCTTAAAGAAGCTTTAAGCACTTTGCAGCACTTTGCGGACGGTTTTAACCCTTTTTCGGTTAAAACCGCCCGCTAGCGGCCGAATAGCGCTGCTAAAACTACGGTAAAGCGGCGATATGCTGTAAAACGGTGCTATTTTTAGCACTGCTTTACCGTCGTTTTAGCGCCGCTATTCGGATAGTGGGGCAGTTTTAACCCCTGCTAGCGGCCGAAAAAGGGTTAAAACCGCCCGCAAAGCGCCCCAGTGGAAAGGGGTCTAAAAAAACTCCTGCAAGCAGCATCTTTGGAGCGGTGAAGGAGGGGTGTATGAAATCAATGGGGCAGCGCGGCTATACCATCGGCAAAGCACCGCTGCAGCCGCACTTTTTTAACCCTTTTTCGGTTAAAACCACCCCGCTAGCAGCCAATTAGCGCTGTTAAAACGACGGTAAAAATAGCGCAGTTTTACCGCCGATGCCTGCACCGCCCCAGTGTGAAAGGGGCCTAAATTAAAGCTTAAATAAATTAATAAAATTCCAGTTTTGGAGGAGAAACAAACAGAGCTGTAGAGGGTTTGGTTGTGTATTTTCATGATAGGGTTTTGTGTGCAGAATATGTGGCCCACAACATAGATTTAATAAGGAAATAAATTCCTTTGCTCTCCTGCATAGCTCAGTATAGTGAAAGACAGTAATGAAAGCATTTCAAGCTAATTTAGAATAGGTATAAGAATATACATAATTTGCTTAAAAAAATAGACACAAACATGGTATAAGAATTTTTATTTTACAACACAACATATAAATTACAATAGGAAACATCTAAATCAGACGTCACAAAAAAAAATCCAGAAAATCCAGGAAAACCATTTGCAGTTCTATAGAGTACCCGGCCTTTCCAATGTCATACACCTAACAAAAAAAAAAAAAAAAGTTAGGTGTGTTATTTCATATTCAAAAATGCTCTGTAAACACAAGAAAAAAAGGGGGGGGGGGGGGATGATATATACATATATACACTTTATTGCCAAAAGTATTGGGACACCTGCCTTTACACACAAACTTTAATGGCATCCCAGTCTAAGTCCGTAGGGTTCAATATTGAGTTGGCCCACCCTTTGCAGCTATAACAGCTTCAACTCTTCTGGGAAGGAGGTCCACAAGGTTTAGGAGTGTGTCTATGGGAATGTTTGACCATTCTTCCAGAAGCGCATTTGTGAGGTCAGGCACTGATGTTGGATGAGAAGGCCTGGCTTGCGGTCTCACCCCAAAGGTGTTCTATGGGGTTGAGGTCAGGACTCTGTGCAGGACAGTCAATTTCTTCCACCCCAAATCACCTTTGCATGGTCGTAAGTTTTCCATGTCTGGATTGTCTGAGAATAAAGAAGAGGATAATGATGTCCCCCCAAAACCTTTAAAACAACGGGTGACAGAAAAAGCAGTTTTTGTTCACAACTTGCCTATACAACATAATGGAGGTGTAGTTCCTATGAATGGTGCAGTAGAGGGAGTCGGAGAGCAAGCTCATCTCCTGGCTGAGACTCCCACCTGTGTACAGAAAGCCAGTGAAGAGTGTGAAGAGTGCTGATAAGGACGTCTCCATTGTTGGTAACCAGGGCCGCCATCAGGGGGTACAGCCGATACAAATGTAAGGGGCCCAAGCGTCTGGAGGGGCCCAACCAGGCTAGGAGAACTTGGAGAGGGTAAAGGGGAGCCGTGTTGTGCAGTGCAGGAACGATCTCAGCAGTGTCTGCTCTCTGTGGCATTGAGCTCAGACATCAAGCTCTTTACTGCCACCTCTGCCTACTATGCGCATGTGCACCCCTCGTGTGTGCTGTGTTATATAGTGTGATCGGCTGCAACCCCTCTGTGTCTCAGCAATATGTCAGCTTTGTGAAAACAGGAGCTGGGACCATTTAGGAAGACCTCCTTTTTAAGTAGGGGCTGTGAAGTAAAGGGAGGGGGGCTGTTTGTGTACAGGGAGGGGCCAGAGCTTTGTGTGTTTACAGATGTGTATATGTGGGGAGCTGACATGTATACAGGTGTGAGGGGAGGCCTGACATATATACAGGTGTGAGGAGGGAGGGCCTGACATATACAGGTATACGGGTGTGAGGAGGGAGGGCCTGACATGACAACAGGTGTGAGGAGGGGGGGGGGGGCTGACGTATATAGGTGTGAGGGGGGCCTGACATTATATATATATATATATATACACAGGGCTGGTGCAAGGATTTTTGACACCCCCTATTTTTGACACTCCGCCCTCTTTTCCCTGCCCATGTAAATCCCACCTTTTTAATGAAGCGCCCATCAAATGCAGCCTCACCAGCGCCCATCAAATGCAGCCTCACCAACACCCATCAAATGCAGCCTCACCAACACCCATCAAATGCAGCCTCACCAACGCCCATCAAATGCAGCCTCACCAACGCCCATCAAATGTAGCCTCACCAGCGCCCACCAAATGCAGCCTCACCAGCGCCCATCAAATGCAGCCTCACCAGCGCCCATCAAATGCAGCCTCACCAACGCCCATCAAATGCAGCCTCACCAACGCCCATCAAATGTAGCCTCACCAGCGCCCACCAAATGCAGCCTCACCAGCGCCCACCAAATGCAGCCTCACCAGCGCCCATCAAATGCAGCCTCACCAACGCCCATCAAATGCAGCCTCACCAGCGCCTATCAAATGTAGCCTCACCAGCGCCCACCAAATGTAGCCTCACCAACGCCCATCAAATGCAGCCTCACCAACGCCCATCAAATGCAGCCTCACCAACGCCCATCAAATGCAGCCTCACCAACGCCCATCAAATGTAGCCTCGCCAGCACCCCCCAAATGCAGCCTACCAGCGTCCCTTCAATGCAGCATACCAGTGCCCATCAATTAATGTTTGCTTGCTGCGGGAGTCGGGACACAGACACAGTCCTCCACCACTGCTGCGCCTCTGACACTATGTGTGAATGGAGCGGCGGCTGCCTGCTGATGCTGAGACATAGTTGCTTGCTGCAGAGAGAAGAGAGTAGGAAAACCAGTGGCCGGGCGCCTAGTTTGCCTAGTGGTAGCACCGGCCCTGTATATATATATATATATGTGTGTGTGTGTGTGTGTGTGTGTGGAGGGGGCTGGCATATATACAGAATTGGGGGTCTGAGTGCGTACAGAAATGAGGAGGAGGGCTGAGTGCGTACATGTGTGAGGAGGGGGGCTGAGTGAGTACAGGTGTGAGGAGGGGGGCCCATGTGCAGGCCCTGATGAATGTTGGTGGTCAGACTGGGGGGGGCCCAGGCCTAAAGCCCTGTAAGGGGCCCAAAAATTTCCGATGGCTGCCCTGTTGGTAATCCTTTAGTTACTGTAATGAAATAATGTAATGAAATAAGAATTACCAAGGGTAATGTAAATGATATTTCTGTGTCAGAAGTCTCTGCTGCATCTGTTTGTGACTATAATGTTGTTTCTACCTTCTCTAAAGAGGGGTCTGTAACTAAAAGTGATCTGCGGATGTTGCAAGAAGTGCAGTTACCTCCTATGCTGCAGCAGTGGCTGCACCTGTCCCGAGGGTGAGTAGGGATAGTTATTCTGTGGTCACTAGAAGTGATGTGAGTGAAGGTTAGGCTAATCTGACACCATCTGGTAGCTCCTTTAAACGCCACAATGTGGTCCAATTGAGGTGAACTTAAGAAGCCCCCCCCCCCTCCAAATAGGAGAGATATGGTGGACCGTATTCTGCGGATGGGTTTTAAAGCGGAACTGATTTTTGCCCTTATCAGCCCAATTGGGTCATACGAGTATGACCTCTCCTTTGTCAAGGTGGAAGGATTGGATGTGTTTTGGGAGAGGTATGAGCAGAGGTGGAATGAGTCCCCAAGATGGGCAGGTTTGTCCCCCATAGTAGTCTCTCGCCAGCCATTATACAGAAACGTCACCGTTTTAGTACCTAACGAGTCTATTCCTGCTGCAGATCTGGTGGTGTGGTTGGGGAGATATGCGGATGTCCAGGCCCCCTTAACCACTTCAGCCCCGGACCAATTGGCAGCCAAAGGACCAGGCCCCTTTTTGCGATTTGGCACTGCGTCGATTTAACTGACAATTGCGCGGTCGTGCGACGTGGCTCCCAAACAAAATTGGCGTCCTTTTTTTCCCACAAATAGAGCTTTCTTTTGGTGGTATTTGATCGCCCCTGCGGTATTGATTGGTTTGCGCAAAAGTTATAGCGTTTACAAATTAGGGGATAGTTTTATAGCATTTTTATTAATATTTCTTTTTTTACTAGTAATGGCGGCGATCAGCAATTTTTTTTGTGACTGCGACATTATGGCGGACACATCGGACATTTTTGACACATTTTTGGGACCATTGTCATTTATACAGCAATCAATGCTATTTAAATGCATTGATTCCTGTATAAATGACAGCTGTAGTGAAAGAGTTAACCACTAGGGGGAGGGGTTATGGGCTGTGACGTGTGTGTGTTTTTTTTACATTAGGGGGCGGGGCTGACGTCTGACGTCATTGATCGGCTTTCCCGATGACCGGGAACAGCCAATCAATGACAGGCAGAGTAGGAAGCGCGGGGAGAGGTTTGTTTACACATACCTCTCCCGTTCTTCAGCTCCGTAACCCGATCGCGGGACACCAGCGGCGATCGGGTCCGCTGGTCCCGCGGCCGGGGTCACGGAGCTCCTGACTGGGTCGCGAGCGCGCCGCTGGCGCGCACGTGCGCGACCCACGGGCAGGCATTTAAAGGGGACGTACAGGTACGTGCTTTTGCCTGCCCGTGCCATTCTGTAGACGTATATCTACATGAGGCGGTCGGGAAGCGGTTAAGGAAAGTTGTAGATAATACAAAAAAGAGAAAGTTCCCCCTGGGATGGTGGGTTTTTTAGGCAGCAAGAGTTTTACGGGAAATATATCAAAATAAATATTTAGTGAAAGACTCAGTAGATCAGAATCGGTTTAAGATGTTTATTCATGTCAATTGGATATGACAAGTGGAGTATAAAACATAAGCCCATACAGAATATAAAAGGGGTAAACAGTACACACACAGGTAAAACCAACAGGTAGCATCCAACACCTCAACTGATATAACAGGGGGGGGGGGGTCAATATGATGCAGCAAAAACAGACGCGTTTCGACCTGTAATTTGTCTAGGTCTTCTTCGGAGTGTTTTTGTCTGTTGGAAAAAAACAGCATAACAACAACTATTCAGTTCAATATTGAATGTGTCGCATTTGTGTCCATGCGTTTTAACAGTACAATTATACAGCTTTAATGGCATATTTACCAGTATGTGTGTGGTACGTAGGGTAATCTTCTGCATGGGAATTCATAAAAAATCTCCCATCAACCTTCCCAGGTGGTCCCCAAATGTGGCTCCCATAGGCAGGTCAGGGCAGGATGAACGTCCTGGCCATATGTGACTTACGAAGGGTCACACTTGTTACTGACACGTCAAGTGGAACACCGGAGCACCCTGAGGCAGACAGGGAGGGAGAGAGCAGTAGCGGCACACCCGCGATGAGAGACCCCTGGAATAAACCAAGATATCACCATGGACATGCTAAACGAAAACAGGGAAAGGAGGTATATATACCTCGATCCAGATTGTGAGACAGTAATGTTACATTAGAGTGCCTATCACAGATATAAGGGAGATAGCTGTGTTTTACATCTACGGGGCATAGGGTCCCCTAAGAAAGGTATGCATAGTTTTACTTGGTTGTTAGGGTCCAAGGAGTTGGGCTATATATTGGAAATTCAGACAAGGGCTGAAAAAATACCAAAAGGTGTGTGAAGGAAAAAACGTGAAGGGAAGGGAAAAGCGGGTGATCTACAAAAAAGTGGAACAAACACAGAGGACAAGGGACAGGAAGGGGGGGGGGGGGGGAGGAGGGGAAAAAGGAAAGAGAGGGGAAAGAAGAGGGGGGGAAGGAGAGTGGGATGAGGAAAGAGAGGAGAAAGGAAAGAGACTAGAAACAGGAGGAAAAAGGGAAAAGAAATAAGAGAGGGGAGCAAATATATGGCGCGCTTCATATACAAGAAAGAGGAAAAAAAAAAAAAAAGGGAGGGGAGGTGAGAAGTTGGTTGGAAAGGAGAAAGAGAAAAGATTGATCAAGAGAAGGGGAAAGAGAGGGGTGTCTAGTGAGGGGTTGGAGAGGAAGAAAGAAAGGGAAGGGGGGGAAAGGGATGGGGGGATGAGTGAGGGGGATGAGCGATGTGGGGAGTGAGGTGAATAAGTATGGGCAGCGGATGGAGGTGTGTGATCCCTTTCCTCCCCTTCCCTTTCTTTCTTCCTCTCCAACCCCTCACTAGACACCCCTCTCTTTCCCCTTTTCTTGATCAATCTTTTCTCTTTCTTCTTTCCAACCAACTTCTCACCTCCCCTCCCATTTTTTTCTCTTTCTTGTATATGAAGCGCGCCATATATTTGCTCCCCTCTCTTATTTCTTTTCCCTTTTTCCTCCTGTTTCTAGTCCATCCCCCCTCTTCTCTTTCTGCTGTTTTTCCTTTCTCCTCTCTTTCCTCATCCCACTCTCCTTCCCCCCCTCTTCTTTCCCCTCTCTTTCATTTTTCCCCTCCTCCCCCCCCCCCCTTCCTGTCCCTTGTCCTCTGTGTTTGTTCCACTTTTTTGTAGATCGCCTGCTTTTCCCTTCCCTTCACCTTTCTTCCTTCACACACCTTTTGGTATTTTTTCAGCCCTTGTCTGAATTTCCAATATATAGCCCAACTCCTTGGACCCTAACAACCAAGTAAAACTATGCATACCTTACTTAGGGGACCCTATGCCCCGTAGATGTAAAACACAGCTATCTCCCTTTTATCTGTGATAGGCACTCTAATGTAACATTACTGTCTCACAATCTGGATCGAGGTATATATACCTCCTTTCCCTGTTTTCGTTTAGCATGTCCATGGTGATATCTTGGTTTATTCCAGGGGTCTCTCATCGCGGGTGTGCCGCTACTGCTCTCTCCCTCCCTGTCTGCCTCAGGGTGCTCCAGTGTTCCACTTGACGTGTCAGTAACAAGTGTGACCCTTCGTAAGTCACATATGGCCAGGACGTTCATCCTGCCCTGACCTGCCTATGGGAGCCACATTTGGGGACCACCTGGGAAGGTTGATGGGAGATTTTTTATGAATTCCCATGCAGAAGATTACCCTACGTACCACACACATACTGGTAAATATGCCATTAAAGCTGTATAATTGTGCTGTTAAAACGCATGGACACAAATGCAACACATTCAATATTGAACTGAATAGTTGTTGTTATGCTGTCTTTTTCCAACAGACAAAAACACTCCGAAGAAGACCTAGACAAATTACAGGTCGAAACGCGTCAGTTTTTGCTGCATCATATTGACCCCCACCTGTTATATCAGTTGAGGTGTTAGATGCTACCTGTTGGTTTTACCTGTGTGTGTACTGTTTACCCCTTTTATATTCTGTATGGGCTTATGTTTTATACTCCACTTGTCATATCCAATTGACATGAATAAACATCTTAAACCGATTCTGATCTACTGAGTCTTTCACTAAATATTTATTTTGATATATTTCCCGTAAAACTCTTGCTGCCTAAAAACCCCACCATCCCAGGGGGGACTTTCTCTTTTTTGTATCCAGTCCCGGGGTGAGCGGCAACCCATTTCCTTCAAATGTGTCATTTTCTTCCTTTTTTAGTTGTAGATGATAGGGGGATATGTACAGTGTTAGTAAAACTGCATGTCATGGGCAATGTTGTTAAGCACATCCCTTCGCCTGCCTTTATAGTTCGTGACAGGATTATTACTTTTTATGCAGGACAACTAAAGCTGTGTCATTGCTGTGATGAAAGGGGCATTTTTCAAGCTGATGTTCTGTGCAGAAATGTTCCCTCTGTCAGGGCTCAGAGGACTGCAATAGTATTCGTTGTAATCTCTGTACCAAGTTAGGTCACCCCTATAGCCTTTGCCCTGAGGAGAAGGAACGTAGGGGGCAGCAAGGGGTTGGTGGAGCTGTATCAGCTAGTCCTTAGGGGTCTCCCCAGGTGTCAGTTTCCCAATCTGAAGGTGTGACCCCTCTTGTGTCTGCTCCCCCGTCTGTGCTCCCTACTGTGTAGGTGTCTATTTCTGTTGTGTGTTCTTCCCAGTGTTTCAGGTGCCCAAATGTATCCAAGTCATCCAGCACTCTGGGAAACAAGTTTGGGTCCTTATCTGAGGGGGGGGGGGGGGGGGTCTTCTAAATCTCAGATGGAGGAGGATGAGGTAGAGTGTTCCCTAAAGGGGTCAAGGTCTCCAGTAAGGGGGAGGGGGCTCAGGCTAAGAAACGCCTACCTCAACCACCCTGATGCCAGTTCCCACTCCGATAAAGGTGGCAACGATTAATGTTGCCGGCATAAAATCTGTAAGGGCTCATAATATGGCCTTATTTTTGCTCAGCGAGAGAGATGCTGATATTTTATTTTTGCAAGAGACCCGGTTAAATAGCATTGCCTGGCAAAGAGGGAGTGGAGGCATGTGCCCTCCTTCTGGTCTCTTACGGCTGAGCCTTACAGCCGAGTTGCAATATTTTTTACTGGCATGGTAACATGTCAGCGGGTTATCGAGGTAGAGATTGGAAGGTGTATGGTCCTGGACGTCTTTGTGAAGGGGCACGTTTACTAAATATTTATGGACCACAAACTAGATGGGACAGGAAATGCCTCTTTACAAAGACTAAGCCTTTCCTTTTTTACATCCCAGCAAGTTGTCTTTGGAGGTGATTTTTAACACTGTCACTAGGCCTAGAGACAGGAAAGGCTCCACTGACAGCCTGAGACATGATAGCATCTTTCCTCATATGATAGCCAGGCAAGCAGATCTGGAAGATGCGCATATTAAGCGCTGCCCAGACAGCACATGTTACACATTTAAGCGAGGCAGTTGTGAGAGCAGGATAGATAGGTTGTTTTTTTTAAGGGGGATTCTGCCTTTTCGGCTCCTGAGTGTTGTATAGTGGAGTTCTCGGATCACCTTATGCTGTCTGTTATTCTCAATGCTTCAGATATGCCACCTAAATGAAAGGGTATTTGGAGGATGAATTCAACTCTGCAGCAGCAAGTCGGAGTGGTAGGAGCTTGCCAAAAGCCAGATTAGTTAGTTTTTCAAGGCCACAGGAAAAAGAAAGCTTGGTAAATGCATTGCCTACCAGCAGCTGCGGAGAAAACTTGATCGCCTTGTCTCGAGTGGTGGAGATTCAGGGGCAATATGAGGTGAACCTTTTTCTTAAGAAGGGTCAGTAAGACGGGCACGCTTCTTTGTTTCTGGAAAGGGACTATGGAAAATATCACTCGCCCGACCCTTATCAGAGCTGCAAACAAAGCGCAGCAGTTAAGATGTTTGTTGGGCTAAGGGATAGTACGGGCTTTTTGACAAAATCCATGTCAGGGATCCTGGAGGAAGTCTCGAGGTCTTTTTATGTGGATCTTCTGAGGGAGAAGAACCTTGATCGGGCAAAGATGTTGAGTTTTCTGGACTCTACACCAGGTCTACAATCTGCTGTGATTCTGTTGTCAAAAGGCAAGGATCCCTCGATGATTGAGAATTGGTGCCCCATTAGCCCCTTTGTCAGAAGGCTAGAGAGCAGGCCGTTGTGCGGGGTGCCAGTGGGCATTACTTCTGAGCCACCCTTGAGGGTTGTAGCCTATGCTGATGAGGTTTCTGTCTTTATCTCTGGGACAGAGGAGGCGCAGGAGGTGATCTCAGTGATAGAGCAGTATTCCGAGGCATCAGGTTTCAAGGTCAACCGTGATAAAAGTGCCATTTTTTGGATGAACGAGGGAGGTGAGAACTTTGCACTTCCGGACACCTTCCTGAGGCCTCAGCAGAAAGTCAAAGTATTAGCCATCGAGTTTGGCCCAGATGATTACAGTGAGTCAAATTGGGAAGCCAGGCTGAATGATGTTGATGTCAAGGTGAAATGCTAGAAGGGGTGGTAGCTCTCCTTGAAGGAAAGGGTGGACTTGATTAAGACCTACCCGATTCCTACCTTTCTGTATGTCAGTTTTGTTTGCATCTTGCCAGAGTCCTGTTATATCAGGATTTATCGTTGTTTCTTCCAATTATTATGGGGGAACAAGCTGAATCTTGTGAAGCGGAATTTGACTTACCTATCTAGGCGGAAGGGTGGCCTAGGGATGGTCAACCCATTTGTGTTCTTCTCTCTGATGTTTTCGAAACATAATTTTGGTAACATGCTAGCAGAGAGACCGCCTGGATGGGTAGGTATTTTCCAATTCTGGTTTAGACCTTTTCTGGGCTGTTGAGAGAGTGGCGGGCCAATGAAAAGCCTAAGGGTCAAGCTTTTCATTGGCTCCCAGCTTATGTTGCCCGTGCCTGAAAATTCTTAGACAGTGGCATGTGACAGCGGAGGATATCAGCTCCCTTCCTAGGAGACTCCTGAGTGACAAGATCGTGGGTACTATCTTTCATGCACCACTGGCCCTAAGGGATTGCCCAGGTCATATTATGAGGGAAGGTTTACGTTCAAATTCTGCGTGGATTCCCTTTAAATTTAGAGACCAGGCCTGGCTCGCTTTCCACGGTAGGCTCTATGTGATGGGGAACGTGAAGTGTCCAAGAGCGCAGTGTCAGGGTGAAGTGAAAACCATGGACCACTTCTTGCTGCAGTGCCCTTTCAATGGAGAAGTCTATAAAAATGTGGGGAGGGCTCTAAATATTACTTTTTTACCTAGCATGTCTTATGCTGAGTCGGTGTATGGAGCATTGCAGAATCGCAAGGGAATTGATTATCAGCTTAGTAGTCCTATATTACACCTGGAATGCACAGTGTCAGGTATCCCTTCGGCAGAAAGTCCTTCCTGTTTCCGCTGGTGATGTGTGAGATTCTTGGTGAAATAGGAAAAATTTGGGGTCTCGAGAAAGACAGATGGTGGCAAAGGGACTGGATAAAGGTGTGGAGGAATATCAGGCCTGTTGCTGCTATTTGTTGATCCCTGTTTTCTCTCTGGACACTCCCTTGGATTTTGAAGGATAAGCATCATTTTGAAGAAAGGCTACGCACACATGATAATCTATGTTTCTTGATCTGAATGTAAATAACCTTTGAGTAATGTTGTGTAGAATGTAAAAAAACAAAAAATGTATATATTTATTTTTTGTATTTTTGTAAAAAAAAAAGTTGAGATGTGTTTCTTGTTTGCAAGATTCTCAAAATAAAAAAATGCCAACTGAATATTGAACCCTATGGACTAAGACTGGGATGCCATTAAAGTCCCAATACTTTTGGCAATATAGTGTATACATACATACAATGCTTTGCAAAAGTATTCACCCCCCCCCCCCCCCCCCTTGGCATTTTTCGTGTTTTGTTTCCTCACAACCTGGAATTAACATGGATTGTTTGAGTTTTTTATCATCATTAAATTTACAGAACATGCCCACAACTTTGAACATTTTAACAAAAATAACAGAAAAAGTCAATGTGCATAACAATTCACCCCCCTAAAGTCAATACTTTGTAGAGTCACCTTTTGTGGCTATCAAAGCTCCAAGTCGCTTTGGATAAATCTCTATGAGCTTGCCACATCTTACCACTGGGATTTTTGCCCATTTCTCCTTGCAAAACTGCTCCAGCTCCTTCAAGTTGGGTGGTTTGCGCTTGTGAACAGCAATCTTTAAGTCTGATCACAGATTTTCTATTGGATTGAGGCCTGGGCTTTGACTAGACCATTCCAACACATTTACATGTTTCCCCTTAAACCTCAAGTGTTGCTTTAGCAGTGTGTTTGGGGTCATTGTCCTGCTGGAAGGTGAACCTCCGTCATAGCCTCAAATCACACACAGAGTGGTACAAGGTTTTGCTCAAGAATATCCCTGTATTTAGCACCATCCATCTTTCCTTCAACTCTGACCAGTTTCCCAGTCCCGACTGCTAAAGAACATCCCCACAGCATGGTGCTGTTGCCACCACCATGTTTCACTGTGAGGATGGTGTTCTTTAGGTGATGTGTTGGGTTTACGCCAGACATAGCGTTTCCTTTGATGGCCAAAAAGTTTAATTTTAGTCTCATCAGACCAGAGCACCTTCCTCCATACATTTTGTGAGTCTCCCACATGCCTTTTCCCAAACTCAAAACGTGCCTTTTTTTTTTTTGCTGAAAGTAATAGCTTTCTTTTGGCCACTCTGCCATAAAGCACAACTCTATTGAGCGTACATTATTGTCGTCCTATGTACAGATACTCCAGTCTCTGCTGTGAAACTGTGCAGCTCCTCCAGGGTTACCTTAGGTCTCTGTGCTGCCTCTCTGATTAATGCCCTCCTTGCACAGTCTGTGAGTTTTGGTGTGCGCCCGTCTCTTGGCAGGTTTGCTGTTGTGCCATGTTCTTTTCATTTGGTTATGATGGTGCTCCTAGAGATCATCAAAGATTTGGATATTTTTTTTATAACCTAACCCTGACTTGTACTTCTCAACAACATTGTCCCTTACTTGTTTGGAGAGTTCCTGGGTCTTCATGGCAGTGTTTGGTTAGTGGTGCCTCTTGCTTAGGTGTTGCAGCCTCTGGGGCCTTTCAAAAAGGTGTGTATATGTAATGACAGATCATGTGACACTCATGCCGCGTACACACGATTGGACTTTTCCCGGCGGACCATAGTCCAGCGGACATTCCGATCGTGTGTGGGCCCCAGCTGACTTTTTCCTCCGAAAAGTCAGATGGACCTAGATTTAAAACATGTTTAAAACGCCGGACCCAGTTCCTGTCGGGAAGTCCGCTCATCTGTATGCAGGTCCAACGGACTTTCCAAATGAACGGACTAAAGTCCGTTCATTTTGAACGTGATTCCAGGTACGACGAGACTAGAGAAGGAAGTCAATCTCGCAGTATGGCGATGGCGACGACGAACCAGAAGACCGGGCCAATGCTAGTAAAAGAGCTGGAAGAAGATAGCGGAGGAGCCCGGCAGAAGAATCAGAGAGCATGAGAAGAGGCCGGAAAGTGCAGAGAAGTCGGAAGAGACCCCCGAAGTCGGAAGAAGACCCCCGGAGCTGCCTAATAAATCTTTAAAAACCTGTCTAGTGTGTTTTTTTATTTTATTTTATTTTATTTTATTATATTATTTTATTTTTTATTATACTTTTTTTCCCTAGGTGAATGGGTAGGGGTACCATGTACCCCATACTCATTCACATAGGGAGGGAGGTCAGGATTTGGGGGCCCCCTTTTAAAGGGGGCTCCCAGATTCCGATAAGCCCCCCGCCCACAGACCCCGACAACCAACGGCTAGGGTTGTCGGGAAGAGGCCCTTGTCCTCATCAACATGGGCACAAGGTGCAGGGCGCCCCCCTTCCCCAAAGCACACCCCCCCATTGTTGAGGGCATGTGGCCTGGTACTGCTCAGGAGGCCCCACCCCCTTTCCTGACCGGCCGGGCTGTGTGCTCGGATAAGGGTCTGGTATGGACTTTGGGGGGACCCCAACGCCGTTTTTTGGGCGTAGGGGGTTACCCTTAGATCCATAACAGGCGATGGGGCTCGCAAGGTGTCAATCTCGCCGATTAAAGCGGCTAGATTGACTTCCTTCTCTAGTCCCGTCATACCTGGAGTCACGTTCAAAATGAACGGACTTTAGTCCGTGTGTGGGCAAGTCCGTTCATTTGGAAAGTCCGGCGGACCTCCACCGGACCAAGTATGCTGCAAAGTCTGTTAGTGTGTGCGCAAGTCTGCTCGTTCGGAAAGTCCGGCGGACCCCCGCTGAAAAGTCCGCCGGACCAAGTCTGCCGGAAAGTCTGATCGTGTGTGCGCGGCATTAGATTGCACACAGGTGGACATCATTTCACTAATTATGTGACTTCTGAAGGTAATTGGTTGCATCAGAGGTTTTATGGGCTTCATACCAAAGGGGGTGAATACATACGCACATGCCAATTATCAGTTTTTAATTTCTGAAAAAAAGTTTTATGTATGTATTTTTCTAATTTTACTTCACCAACTTAGACTATTGTGTTCTGATCCATCACATATAATTCAGATTAAAAAAACATTGAACTAAAAGCTGTAATGTAACAAAATAGGTAAAAAGCCAAGGGGGGTGAATATTTTGCAAGGCACTGTACATACATACATACATACACACACACACCTTATACATACATGTCTGTAGGTTTTTGGCATCATTTTGGAATTTTCCTAGATAAATGGAAAGAAGGTATAAATGAGTTAAACACACACACACACATTTACAAAACAGATCAAGTCAAGTCAAGCAAGACTATTGCATCCATGTGCAAAGCTAGCTCAATTTACTTATTTGTTTTTTAATATGCATAAAAGACCTTTTTGGCAAAGATTTCTTTTGAAGAAAGGTTTAACATAAATAAGGTTAGGATTGCCATTAATATCCAAGTTATGATCTTGGTAATTGGTATGATCGCTGGAAGTCTTTATCATCAATTGACATCTATGATTGAAAGTTCCAATCTAGTTGCATGTCCCAGTTGCAGTGAGAGATGTGGATAATTTGCAAAGAATTTTCATAGACTACAAATGACAGATCTAGATTGCACAGAACCGACTGAAAGATTATACAAATAAAATTGTAGGAATAAACCCTTTTGCCTCCCCTGTATAAAAAAGTTGAGTACTATTGTTTGTCTCTCTACGTTGGCCGGAATACGTGCTTCATATGTATACATTTTGGTATAAAGCTATACAAATTACAACTAACACAGCTTGGAACCATACTACAAAGAAAAGAAAAAAGCCATGCTATTGGCAAAGACACCTTTTATCAGCCATAGGCAGTACTGGGGTTGATTTACTAAAAGTAAAAGAGGGCAAAATTTGGTGCAGCTGTGCATTTTAGCCAATCAGCTGCTAATTTCAGCTTGTTTAATTAGGCTTTGACCAAAAAACCTGGAATCTCATTGGTTTTCTGAACAATGCTGCACCAGATTTAGCATTCTCCAATTTAGTAAACTGCGCCTGGATGTCGAACCAACCTATACATGGAGCATTTATAAAAAAGAAAAAAAGGTCTTCACCTGGATAACAAACTAACACATCTCTATATAAATGCAGCATTCACTAAAAAAAAATCAGCCGTAACACTGCCAGTCATGAACTGCGCCTGCCCGTACATTTTCATTTTGATTTCTGAGAACATTGTCTTTATAAGACAGATTTTAATTAATGTTGTTATTTAAACTTACTTTATACTTACACTTATTGTGTGGTCAACTTGCCCTTTATGCAGGTATGACACAATGTTCTGAAAAAAATCATGTACCTGCTTTGTAAATGCATTTTAACTACCTTGCGACCGCCGGCCATCTATTGACGGCCAGGCGGCGCAGCTCTCATATGACGTCCTCCCCTTCGCGGCCCTCCAGGGAGCGCGCTCCCTGTCACTGGGCACCCAATGCGCGTGCCCAGCGGCCGCGATGTCCGCTGGGCACCCGCGATTGCCCGCTAACACAGCAGGACCTTGGATCTGTGTGTGTAAACACACAGATCAACGGTCCTGTCAGAGGGCACCCGCGATTGCCCGCTAACACAGCAGGACCTTGAAGACATACAGTATGAGTGAATGAATGAATGATGTGTATAGCGCTACAAAGGCGAACTGAATCGCCTCAAGGCACTGTATTCGTGCTTTGTTGTCAAGCTTCCTGTCAGAGCTATCGATGTAGGTCGGTAAGCGTTCCTTAGCCGTGGTCCTCGGACAGCGAATCTCCGTTCCCCCCTTTGATTTGGTAGCGGATTTGGGAATGAGGAGGAGGTATTTGGTTAGATGATCGAAGACTTCGATTGGGTGTATATGTGTATTGTCTCGAGAAGGGATGGAGGAGCGTCTCCATGGGTGCATTTGTGGGTAGCAGAGGGTCTTGAGAAGTGACCTGATCGTTAACGGTTCGCCCATGTAGCTCCTCAGGGAAGGGAAGATGATCTCAGGTTTTTTTTTCCTGTTATCAGCCTTCTGCCGCCGGTGTGTTTGGATTAAGTGTGTAAGTGCGCCAAAGTTGATATGGGTAATCCTAAGTGTCAAAAGGGAGTTTGCATAGTCAATCCATGATTAATGACTGTTCCACAACGCACTTTTGCTTGTCCCTCCTTGAAGGAAGGGATGAGTCTGAGGCATTTTTCTAATTGGCTGATGATGGTCGTTTTGTCGGGTGATACGAAAATATAATTTGCTTGTCGCCGCGTATGATGGACAGCAGCAGTCTGATATTCTGATGAAATTTTGAGGCGTGATGATGAGAGTTTGAAGAGCACTGGCGACAAGGGTGATCCTTGAGGGACTCCATACAGATTGCCCGGATTCAGGTGACTGCTCCTAGTTTCTCTGTCTGAGAACGATTTCCTAGAAGGATGCGAACCATTGTAATCTGAGTCTTGACTCCTGCTACTTCTGTGAGGCGGATGAGGTAAGTATTGTGGTCCACAGTATCAAAGAACGTGCACTGAGGTTCCAACAGTACCAGGAGACATTGATTCACCGTCATCTGCTTCTGCTGCGTCGAGGGCGTCGTCCCACTATCTTCAGGAGTGCTGTTTCTGTACCAGGCCGGCGAAGCCTGATTGTAGAGGATTCCAGGAGTTTGTGTGGTGTCCCAGGTAGCGTTGTATCTGTTGTACTACCTCCTTCACCATAATCTGGAGGTTGTTGTAGGCTGTGATCGTCTGCTGCGGTGGTTAGGTCCTGAGGTCGAGTGGGTTTCTTTAGCAGGGTTTGAATGATGCCTTTGTTTGAGGGCGCCCGGAACAATCCTTCTTTTAAACGATTGATTGATGAGGTGAGTTAGTGGTGGAGCCAAGATGTCGAATATTATAATATATATAATATAATATATATAATTTGTGAACTGTAAAGTTTTTCTGTCACAGTAACAGTGGTAATTTGGGGGACACAGGGTGTGCACATTTGCTTGGTTCAAGACTGACAGACATCAGATTTGGACTGGAGAAATTTGCTTTCACAGCTTTCTCCAGGTTTGGGTATTCCGGCATGGGGCGCTTAAGTTTGGAGGTTCCACATGTCTTGGGTGGGACAGGATCTCCAACCCTGTGTCCAGATTTTTAGATTGAACCAGAGGTGTGTGCTCAGCCCTTATAAATGAGTTTTATGGGAATACCTCAGGGCTCCAGTTGGAGACACCTCCACTACCAAGAAGACGGAGGTCTCCAGGAGTCAGAGGGGCGGCAGGAGGCACTAGAACATGTGTTGACTTGCAAGTGAGGCAGTGTAAACGGGCCATGAGTAACTAACGCCAGAGCGAGCGGGGGGTGCTAAGTAAAGGGAGTTCCAGTGGTCTGTGGTAGACCAGGATAAAGAGCAGAAGTACTGCTACAGAAGCCTGGGGCTAGCATTTTTCTGTTGTGGTGTATTTGCTATAGAAAACCCCTGCGGTAGAAACCGTTATGTTTCAGGACTTTTTATTTGCCTTCGAATAAAAATCGGCTACCATGGCCCTAAAATAGAGCCTTCGGGTGGATATCTCTGGCATACGCATCTACTACGATGAGAGAAACAACCCAACGTTTACAAATATTTATTATATATATTTAATATAGTTTTATATTGTTAGAGCAGTGCTTACCTCCCATGAGGGGCGCTTAAAGAATTGGTGACCCCAATGGTTGCCCTGACCTTGCAAGTCCTCCAACATGTTCCTCTGACAGAGGAGAGGAGCCGATGGTGTGTTCTCTGTGCAGAGAAACACCGATCGGTCTCCTCCCCTTGTGAGTCCCCTCCCCCCACAGAATCACTCCCAGGGAACATATTAACCCCTCCCTGCCCCCTAGTGGTTAACCCCTTCACTGCCAGTGTCATTTATACAGGAATCAATGCATTTAAATAGCACTGATTGCTGTATAAATGACAATGGTCCCAAAAATGCGTTAAAAATATCCGATGTGTCCGCCATAATGTCGCAGTCACAATAAAAATCGCAGATCGCCACCATTACTAGTAAAAAAAAAATATTAATGAAAATGCTATAAAACGATCCCCTATTTTGTAAACGCTATAACTTTCGCGCAAACCAATCAATAATCGCTAATTGTGATTTTTTTTACCAAAAATATGTAGCAGAATACGTATCGGCCTAAACTGAGGAGAAAAAATGTTTTTTTTATATATTTGTGGGGGATATTTAGTATAGCAAAAAGTTAAAAATATTGTTTTTTTTTTTTTAATTTGTCGCTCTTCTTTTGTTTATAGCGCAAAAAATAAAAACCGCAGGGGCGATCAAATACCACCAAAAGAAAGCTCTATTTGTGGGTAAAAAACTTTTTCATTTGGGTGCAGTGTTATATGGCCACGCAATTTTCATTCAAAATGCGACAGCGCTGAAAGCTGAAAAATGGCTTGGTCAGGAAGGGGGTGAAAATGCACTGTACTGAGGTGGTTAAACAGTACTGTACCATGGCATACCTGCCATGGCTGTTCATTTGTCCCTTATCTCCATTCCAGGTTCTTATAGTGGACAGTAGTGCATCATTGCTGTTCTAAAGTTTGGTAAAGTTTGTAGGCTAATCTATTCCCAGGGACCACCAGAGATGGGCCGCTAGGGAACGACTGATTGCAATTTCACCTTTTGTTACTGCACAGTTTTTGCACATTTGCTTGAGCTTTCGTATATCAGCCATTATGACTTCTGCAGACACCCTCTAGTCAAGTGTGGGGTGGAGTGGGAGATTACTCTTAAAAAAGCAGATATTCCCATTGTCCTACATAGAAGAAGTCGGCACGAGGGGTGAGTGCTCAGTACTGAAACAAAGGCAAATTTGAAGGAATTATTCATGCTTATGCCACAGTTGTCATTTCAGAAGATTGTGGGGTGGTTAGGTTTTCTTTTCACTACTTTATGCCTGTTTACCTAAGGCCCCTTTCACACAGTCTGTCTGGTTAGGTCTGCCTGTTAGTTTTTCAGACGGACCTGATCGGACCCTCCAGTCTCATCTATGGAGTGGAGGATGTCTGCTGACACCCGCCTCCATCCGATCCGATCCTGTCCGGCAAAGCCAGATGGATGGTGGTCCTATTCCCCATCTGTTTGGCAGACCAGATTGTATTGCCCCATAGAGGAGAGCGGGACTGTGTCCATGTCTACTCTGCATAGCGGAGCGGACATGTCATACACCTGCTCAGTGGGATTACTGGAGAGATTCCCCGCTGAGCAAGCGGATTGCGTTTAGCGGAGGCGCCCGTGTGAAAGGGGCCCAAGAGCATGTGCTTTTGGGTCTCTCAGTACACCTACTGCTGTAAAGGAAGTAAGAAATACAGAGACTCCTATTGGTGACCTGCTTCTAAAAATGGTAAAGTCTGGTCTTCATATTGGGTTAGGTCAGTACCTTAACTACTTTAAAAACCGGGCCAAATCTTTGTAAAATTACTTTTCGTAAAAGATGATAAAGGCAATAAACTATGGTACCTAAAAATCTTCATGGGCAACACACTAAAAGCCTTTACAGTTTACCAGTTTAGAGTTGCACAGAAGGTATGGCACTAAAATTATTGCTCTCACTCTGAGGTTCGCAGTGATACCTCACATGTGTGGTGCGATCTCCGTGTACATATGTGCATGGGACCTAAGTTTGCATTTGCATGTGATCACGGGAGGGGGGGGGGGGGACAGGGGCACTTTACTTTTTATTTTATTTTATAATTTACAGTGCCTTGAAAAAGTATTCATACCCCTTGAAATTTTCCACATTTTGTCATGTTACAACCAAAAACGTAAATGTATTTTATTGGGATTTTATGTGATAGACCAACACAAAGTGGCACATAATTGTGAAGTGGAAGGAAAATGATAAATGGTTTTCCAAATTTTTTTTACAAATAATTATCTGAAATGTGTAGCGTGAATTTGTATTCAGCCCCCTTTATTCTGATACCCGTAACTAAAATCTAGTGGAACCAAATGCCTTCAGAAGTCACCTAATTAGTAAATAGAGTCCACCTGTGTGTAATTTAATCTCAGTATAAATGCAGCTGCTCTGTGAAGCCCTCAGAGGTTTGTTAGCGCAGCAAGGTCCCCAGCCCCCAGAGGCCTAATGGTGACCTCCAGAGTTAGGGACAGCTGACATCCTTCTGTGTAGAGTGGTTTACAAGGCATGGTGGGTGTAATACAAGGTAGATTCATGGGCACCAGACACTTCTTGAGATTCATGGGCACCAGACACTTCTTGAATGCAAAGAGATTTATTGTCTCTTTAACAAAACTGTGGGAGAGAGGGTTGGGACCAGGACACCCTTAAGTAGATGCAATGTTAATTGGCAGACTCTGAGACTTCTATAGGCAGACAGCCATGCAGGGATAGGCATCCAGCTAGACACCACATCTGCATGAGTAGGACCGCTGTCTCCTATGGCAACAATCTTGTAACAGTTTCTAACAAAGGTTACAACAAACTCCTTCACTTCTTCTACAACCTCCTATTGTAGAACTTCACTCAACTGAGCTCCCAATCTTTCACTAGACTAACAGATCCACTCGCCGCTGGATCTCTTGAGCTCTTCCAATTTTCTCACTCAGTATCTCCCTCAAGCGTCACCCCCGCGTCCCTGCTGGGTCCCTAGCTTGCCACTCACAGATACTCCTCAAGCGTCACCCCGCTGGCCTGCTTGGTCCCTGGCTTTGCACACAATGCTCTGCAAGGGTCACCTCCACTGGCTGGGTCCCTGGCTTGGCACTTTCTTAAGTTTCCCAATTCTTCACCGTCCCCGTCTGGTGAGAATACTGCTCTGAGACTTGCTTCAGCTACTCACGGTGGTCCCCGATAACAAGGTGGATGGTCCCTTAGTGGCGACAGCTTTCCCTCTACCTCCAACCACGACAGGTTCTCCGGCCGGCAGAACCGTTACTTCTGGTTGGACTGCAAGCCTGTAGTCCCAACCCTAAGCTGCTCTCTTGCTTCTGGATAGGCCTCCAGACAGCCTAGCAGCCAGATGTCTCTAGGATAGGCCTCAGGTCTCTGGCTTAGCAGCCTGGGGCAATACAACACACGTTTACCCAGACAGCCGTCCAGGTGGCACAGAACGCTGATCACCTGACTGCACCCAAATAAATAGGCTCTCCCAACAGGCCAAGGGACTCAAGAAAATCCCTGCCCATTGGCTGAGACACCCCATTCATTCCTAATCTGTCCTTGCAATGCCCATGTCTTATCTAATGTCACCAGATACCCGGCCACCTAGCGACAGAAGAGAAAAAGTGCAGAAATTCCAGAATTAGGGCAAAGTCAATTGACCTCCTAGCAATTGGCGAATGCAACTATCACTTGACAAAACACCCTTTCTACTCTGTATCTTTCCCTACTGGGAGTCGATTCACCCAAAATAAACGCCCTGTGGGAAAAATGGCAGGCTGACATTCCTAGTCTGGACAGGGAAACCTGGGAGGAGTGCTTTGGGGATGGGTCTAAACTGATGGTATCCTCTCAAGATAAGTTGCTGCAAACTAAATTCATGCATCAAATATATTACACGCCACAGAGACTGCATCAGATCTACCCTCACAGGTCACCAAATTGCCTCAGATGTCAATTCCATATAGTACATATATGCATATGTTCTGGACCTGTCCCCCTATTATGAAATTTTGGGCAGCGGTCTTTGAGAGTATCAACATCCGCTTACAACTAACGCTACCGGTGTCGCCCGAACTGGCTCTATTAGGCATCCATGAGGATGACTAGAGACCCCGGTACACGAAGATACTTGTCTTAATTTTGTTATTCTATGCCAAGAAGGAAGTCCTAAAGAAATGGGCCTCGCCCTCTCCCCCAAAGGTAGACTCATAGGACTCCACTGTAAATGCTGTATTACCTATGTATAAGATGACCTACACAAACAGAGGTTCCCCGCAGAAATTTGACTGTATATGGATACCCTGGACGGAACAATTCTGCGGTGTAGAGAATGGGATGCTGCCCCAAGCTAGTGGGACTCTAGAATAGGCTGGTTACAACCCACCCCCCACCCCCCCGACAAGGGGTATTGTTACAACTTGCCATTCTAGAACATTAGAACATATGTATATAGGAAGTTATATGTAAAACTAAATGTGCTGGTGTGTACAGTTTACCTACTCATCTTGTTTACCTGTTTACAATGCTCACTCCTGAATTATTTACAAAGATCACTATATGACTGTTAATTGTTATATGATGTCTTCTCAATAAAGACCAAACTTGTTGTTAAAAAAACTATCACTTGACAAATAAATGTAATAGCAACCCTGCCTAAACATCAGGGTGCTACATCAGAGAACCTTAGTGAGCAAACAGCATCATCAAGGCCAAGAACACACCAGACAGGTCAGGGATAAAGTGGTGGAGGAGTTTAAAGCAGGGTTAGGTTATAAAAAAATATCCCAAGCTTTGAACATCTCACGGAGCACTGTTCAATCCCTCATCCGAAAATGGAAAGAGTATGGCAAAACTGCAAACCTATCAAGACATGGCCGTCCACCTAAACTGATATGCTGGGCAAGGAGAGCATTAATTAGAGAAGCAGTCAAGACTCATGGTAACTTTGGAGGAGCTGCAGAGATCCACAGCTTAGGTTGGAGAATCTGTCCACAGGACAACTATTATTCATGCACTCCACAAATCTGGCCTTTATGGAAGAGTGGCAAGAAGAAAGCCATAAAAAATCCAGTTTAAAGTTTGCTAGAATCCATGTGAGGGACACAGCAAACATGTGGAAGAAGGTGCTCTGGTCAGATGAGAGCAAAATTTAACTTTTTGCCCTAAAAAGGAAAACGCTACAGTTGTGCTCATAAGTTTACATACCCTGGCAGAATTTATGATTTCTTGGCCATTTTTTAGAGAATATGAATGATAACACAAAAACTTTTCTTTCACTCATGGTTAGTGTTTGGCTGAAACCATTTATTATCAATCAACTGTGTTTACTCTTTTTAGATCATAATGGCAACAGAAACTACCCAAATGATCCTGATCAAAAGTTTACATACCCCAGTTCTTAATACCGTGTATTGCCCCATTTAACATCAATGACAGCTTGAAGTCTTTTGTGGTATTTGTGGATGAGGCTCTCTATCTTCTCAGATGGTAAAGCTGCCCATTCCTCCTGGCAAAAAAACTCCAGTTCCTGTAAATTCTTGGGCTATCTTGCATGAACGGCACGTTTGAGATCTCACCAGAGTGGCTCAATGATATTGAAGTCCGGAGACTAGGGATGAGCCGAACACCCCCCCGTTCGGCTCGCACCAGAACCCGCGAACGGACCTAAAGTCCGTGCGAGCTTTAGAACCCTATTAGTTATAATGGATGCGAACGTTCGAAATTAAAAGTGCTCATTTTAAAGGCTAATATGCATGTTAATGTCATAAAAAGTGTTTGTATCAATGCAAATTTTTTTTTTTTTAAAAACGGCCGTTTTTTCAGGAGCAGTGATTTTAATAATGCTTAAATTGAAACAATAAAAGTGTAATATTCCTTTAAATTTCGTACCTGGGGGGTGTCTATAGTATGCCTGTAAAGGGGCGCATGTTTCCCGTGTTTAGAACTGTCTCTGCGCAAAGTGTCATTTTTGAAAGTAAAAAAGCTATTTAAAATCACGCGCGGCTAATGTTAATTCACGGCTCCCGTAACACAGAGAACAGTGATTCATTGAAACTCATTCATAAAAAAAAGTCATTGATAAAAAATAAAAAAAATGGAAATAAAAAAGCGTAGGGGTCCCCCCAAATTCAATAACCAGGCCCTTCAGGTCTGGGATGGATATTAAGGGGGATCCCAGCCGACGCCGACGCCGACGGAAGAAGATGCCGGACGAGAAGGACGAGAAGACCAGCGCAAGAAGAAGCGGATCGGAGGAAGAAGAAAATGGAAGAAGAAGATGGAAGAAGATGAAGGAAGGAGAAGATGAAGAAACCGAAGGATGAAGAAAGAAGAAAGAAGATTTTAATAAAGGAATTGTCAAAGACTGTCTCCTGTCATTTTTACCATTTTTGCCACTTTTTTGGTGAAATGGTAGGGGTACTTTTGTACCCCCTTACCATTTCACACAGGGGGGGGCCGGGATCTGGGGGTCCCCTTGTTAAAGGGGGCTTCCAGATTGCGATAAGCCCCCCGCCCGCAGACCCCCACAACCACCGGCCAGGGTTGTGGGGAAGAGGCCCTTGTCCTCATCAACATGGGGACAAGGTGCTTTAGGGGTCTTAGACCCCCAAAGCATCCTCCCAATGTTGAGGGCATGTGGCCTGGTACGGTTCAGGCGAGAGGGGGGGGCGCTCTCGTCCCCCCCTCTTTTCCTGCGGCCTGCCAGGTTGCGTGCTCGGATAAGGGTCTGGTATGGATTTTGAGGGGGACCCCACGCCATTTTTTTTTGGCTAGGGTTCCCCTTAAAATCCATACCAGACCTCAAGGGTCTGGTATGGATTTTGAGGGGGACCCTACGCCATTTTTTTTTTTTGGCTGGGATCCCCCTTAATATCCATCCCAGACCTGAAGGGCCTGGTTATTGAATTTGGGGGGACCCCTACGCTTTTTTTTTTGTTTTTTATTAATGAATGACAGCTCTCTGTGTTACAGGAGCCATCAATTCATTAGCCGCGAGTGATTTAAATAGCTTTCTTCCTGCAAAAATGACACTTTTTTGCAGGGAAAGTTCTAAGCACAGGAAACCTGCCCCCCTTCACAGGCCACCTATAGACACCCCCAGATGTGATACTGCAATGCTGTTCTAACAGCATGCACACACATATCCCCAGAAATAAAGCACATATTGTTGTCAGCAGTCAGCAGCACACTGACACGCTGACACTGTCTGAAACATAATATGCGAGGCCGCCAGCATTGCACTGCGCGGGCCGCAATGCATTGCGGGGCCGCTCGCATCACACGAATTTGATGCGAGCGGCCCCAATAGTTCTGGGCTCGCCGAGCGAGCGAACACCCGGTGCTCGATTCGAACATGGGTTCGAATCGAACACCGGGCTCATCCTTACCGGAGACTGAGATGGCCACTCCAGAATCTTCACTTTATTCTGCTGTAGCCAATGACTTGGCCTTGTGTTTTGGATCATTGTCATATTGGACTATACAAGTACGCCCCATGTGCAGCTTCCTGGCTGATGAATGCAAATGTTCCTCCAGTATTTTTTGATAACATACTGCATTCATCTTGCCATAAATTTTGACCCAATTTCCTGTGCCTTCGTAGCTCACACATCCCCAAAACATCAGCGAGCCACCTCCGTGTTTCATAGTAGGAATGATGTACCTTTCATCATAGGCCTTGTTGACTCCTCTCCAAATATAGCATTTATGGTTGTGGCCAAAAAGCTCAATTTTGGTCTTATCACTCCAAATCAGTGGTCATCAACCCTGTCCTCAGGGCCCACTAACAGGCCAGGTTTGCAAGATAACTGAAATACATCACAGGTGATATAATTTGCTGCTCAGTGATTGCAGTATTCTAGTCTGCATCTCCCCAAGGTAATACATCAAACCTGGCCTGTTAGTGGGCCCTGAGGACAGGGTTGATGACCACTGCTCCAAATGACTTTGTGCCAGAGGCTTGTCTCTGTGCTGTTTGGCATATTATAAGCGGGATACTTTGTGGCATTTGGCTTTCTTCTGGTGACTCGCCCATGCAGCCCATCTTTCTTCAAGTGCCTCCTTATTGTGCATCTTAAAACAGCCACACCACATGTTTTCAGAGAGTCTTGTATTTTACCTGAAGTTATTTTGGGGTTTTTCTTTGCATCCCGAACAATTTTCCTGGCAGTTGTGGCTGAAATTTTTAGTTGGTCTACCTGACCGTGGTTTGGTTTCAACAGAACCCCTCATTTTCCAATTCTTGATTAGAGTTTGAACACTGCTGATTGGCAGTCTCAATTCCTTGGATATCTTTTTATATCCCTTTCCCTGTTTTATACAGTTTAACTACCTTTTCCCGCAGATCCTTTGACAATTCCTTTGCTTTCCCCATGACTCAGAATCCAGAAACATCAGTGCAGCACTGGATGAAAGATGCAAGGGTCTGTCAGGAGTCCAGAAACTCATTAACCTTTTATACACGCACACTAATTACAAGCAAACAGATCACAGGTAAGGATGGTAACCTTTAATAACCATTCAAACCCCTTTGTGTCCACTTGTGTGCATGTTATTAGGCCAAAATCACCAGGGTATATAAACTTTTGATCAGGGTCATTTGGGTAGTTTCTGTTGCCATTATGATTTAAAAAGAGTAAACACAGTTGATTGATAATAAATGGCTACAGCCAAACACTAACCATGAGTGAAAGAAATGTTTTTGTGTTATCATTAATATTCTCAAATTCTGCCAGGGTATGTAAACTTATGAGCACAACTTTATGTTTGGCAGAAAACTAACACTTCACATCACCCTGAACACACCATCCCCACCGTGAAATATGGTGGTGGCAGCATCATGTTGTGGGTATGCTTTTCTTAAGCAGGGACAGGGAAGCTGGTCAGAGTTGATGGGAAGATGGATGGAGCCAAATACAGGGCAATCTTAGAGGAAAACCTGTTAGTGTCTGCAAAAGACGAGACTGGAGCGGAGGTTCACCTTTCAGCAGGACAAGAACCCTAAACATACAGCCATAGCTACAATGGAATGGTTTAGATCAAAGCATATTCATGTGTTAGAATGGCCCAGTGAAAGTTCAGACCTAAATCCAATTGAGAATCTGTGGCAAGACTTGAAAATTACTGTTCACAGACGCTCTCCATCCAATCTGACAGAGCTTAAGCTATTTTACAAAAAGGTCACTCTAGATGTGCAAAGCTGGTCGAGACATACCCAAAAACACTTGCAGCTGTAATTGCAACGAAAGGTGGTTCTACAAAGTATTGACTCAGGGGGATGCTGAATACAAATACACGCCACACTTTTCACATATTTATTTGTAAAATATTTGAATCCCGTTTATCAATTTCCTTTCACTTCACAATTATATGCCACTTTGTGTTGGTCTATCACATAAAATCCCAATAAAATACATTTACGTTTTTGGTTGTAACATGACAAAATGTGGAAAATTTAAAGGGGTATGAATACTTTTTCAAGGCACTGTAATTCATTTATTTATTTTTTTACACCTTTATATTTTTTTTTTCATTCTTTTTTTTAAACTTTATTGCTATATCAAGGGATGAACAGCATCCCTTGTTATAGCATGGGCTGTGACAGGTCCCCATTATGGAGAGATCAAGGGTCTATTAGACCCTATATCTCTCCTCTGCCGTCCAAAGCAGCTGATCAAACCAAGATTGGTTTGAACAGCTCCTTTACAAGTCAGTAACAGCTTGTAAATAAAATCCTTGCCATTTTTAGTTTCTGATGTCCCAGAAGAGGGGAAGAAACTTCTGTTCTTTCCACTCTTTACAGTGCATCTAATGCGACAAGTCACGGACCCCCTTCCACTGCCTGTAAAAGTGATAAGTGGGCTGTATAGCAACTTGGACCACTTTTATCTTGTGCAGAATCACCCGCTGTAAATAATTAATCTGATGTCACTACACTTCCGTCGGGAAGTGGTATTGAAAGCGAAGAGCATTTTCAGAAGCTGATTTAAAACTCAACTGAATGTTTCATCTAAATCAGCTAACTATATTACAGGTGCATCTAAACAAAATATGGTCAAAGTCTTGCAGTACATTATCTTTATAAAACAAGGCAGCTAAAACAAATAAAAAATGCCTCCTGGCACCATGCTGAAGAGAAGGACTCTACAGTGTTCTCTCTGCAAAGGTCCGATACACTGCTAAGTCAGACCTCTAGCTCTGCTATCAGTAAAGTTTCTTTTCTCCCTTCAAATTCGAGATCCAGTAAAGGAAAAAAAATCTTACTTCTTTATGAAACAGCTCAGTCGGCTCTTGAAATGAAGTAGTTCAAGTTTAGCTCTATGTTCCTCAAAAGAATTACTTTTCCGGAATGTTCTGTATTTATGGAACAGTTTAAGTTGTTTTTCATTTGTTGGTTTTATTTTTTTTTGGTGGCCAATAATGACGTGGTCACATGAGCCTACTCTCAGGCGTCCCAAACCGTCAATGAAGAATTCTGCAATTTAAAACACTATTACAAAAACATCCTCTTTTTCAAGTACAAAAAAAGGCTTCTTTATGCCAATCTAAACAAGTACCAAATACAGTTAACATGTGATAAGCAAACTTCTTAGGAAATAAGAAAAACCTCCTTCACCTTACCTTACTAAGTAAAATCCTCTTTTTCATTTGTGTCTCACACACTTTCCCTACCAGACACTGCAGCTCACAGCATAAGGGTTTTAACAGAAGAGGCAATGCTAGCAATCCAGAAAGTATTGGCAGGACTAGGTATGGATAGGCTTGTTGATAGGCAGTGACAATGCTGATAGTTTTGCCCCCTGCAACATCATCTCATCCCATTGTAGTGCAAGCAGACGTAGCCTACACAAGAGTAGCAAATCTGTTCCAGATTAAGGGACAGTGCATTGATGTTGCCACACCATGATGGGAAGCTGCATTGGGTGGACTTCACTGGCCAGGAAGGATAGGCTTAATTTTAGCCAGAGCAGAACTCAAAGATCTAGGCCTCCAGGGCTTAGGATCAAAGTGGCTGCAGAGAGACAATGGCATGGACTTGAATAAAAAACACCATAACTTATATTATAGATTTGATGTTACTTTAGAAATATATTCACACCTCCAGGTTTGATTAAAAAGCCCCATGATGATACTGTTATGTAGCAATAATGTCAAAAGGGGGTATTTCTGGGGGAATTGAATGGGGTACAAAGAAATACCCCATTGGCTACTATATTTTCATACAAGACATGACTGCACTGTAAATGCTATAAATAAGTGCATTGTCCAACTATATTTTTTCTTTTTTATCTCTATAGTAACCAAAATCAGTGACTATCACGTCTACTGAATGCTAAAGATAGACCACCGTGTCTTTACCACTGCATACCTTTTTATAATTTCCTGTTACTAGAGTTTAAGATTTGGTTTTGTTGGTTGCTTAAAATGGATTGCCACAGGCAACATACTGTATCCGCAGACCTCCAATGGAACATATTTTAAACCAAGACATATACGTTCATCACCTATACATATCATAAAGAGGATGGAAAACACTATAAATACCTGTATGTGCTACTCGGTTCAGCTTTGGATCAAATCCAACGCTGAGAACTCTCTCTGTATGGGCCAAGAAGAAGTTCACTACTCCCGAACATAGCACACAATTAGGAAAGCCTTCAATTTGATGGTATGAACCCTTTTCCCAATGTAGACAATCGCCTTCATCATCGCCTTCTTCCAAGAGGAGTGTAATACTGAAATGGTTACCTGCCACATTACCACCTACCTGCAACAAACACAGATTCACTATGTTAAATTACATTGAAGACTGGCACACAGTTGTAGTCCTGAACTTGAAGTGAACAAAAGGGATTTTCTAATCAGAATTATAAAAATGTTGACTAACCCAGATGAGGAGGGGGCTGCCACACCCCAACCACAGCCCAGGGTTGACAGGAAGAGACCCTTGTCCCCAACAACATTAGGACAAGTGCCCCAAAGCACCCACCCATGTTGAGGGCATATGGCCTGGTATGGTTCAGCAGGGGGGGGGGGGGGCGCTCACTCGTTCCCCCCCCTTTCCTGACCTGCCAGGCTGCATGCCCGGATAAGGGTCTGTTTTGGACCTTGAGGGGGACCCCACGCCGTTTTTTTCTTTCTTTTTTTCTAAATAGCCAGGTCCCGGCAATTGTAACCGTGAGTCTATTTAAATGTGATTTGATTCGTTTTTTTTTTTTTTGACCCAGCTTCACGGTCCGCTGCTTAACAACCAGCTTTTTCTTCACACAGAATTCAAATCGGTTGATCGTTTTTTGACTGATCTGAATTATAATCAATCTGAAAAGTTGGAATTTGTTAGAAAATTAATAAATGATACTCATTTTAATGAAAACAAAATAAAATTTATTGAAAACTAAACAAATTCCAAAACCAAACTAAACAAATTCCATAACGAAACAAAATTAGTAACATAACTAATCTATCCAAAGCAAATTTGAGGGCTTCACAGAACAGCTGTATTTATACTGAGATTAAATTACACACAGGTGGTTCCACTAGATTTTAGTTTAGGGGTATCAGAGTAAAGGGGGTGAAAACAAATTGAAAACCATTTATCATTTTCCTTCCACTTCACAATTATGTGACTTTTTGTGTTGGTCTATCACATAAAATCCTTATAAAATACATTTATGTTTTGGGCTGTGACAAAATGGGGATCATTTAAAGGGGTATGAGTACTTTTTAAAGGCACTGTAGGAGAGTTTTTTTTCTGTCCCTAGAAGCGAATAGTGTTATCCTAGGTGTCCATGCACACTATTGTAGGCTAGAAGCGTTTTTCAAGCTTCAGCTTCTAGGAGCATGCTTTTTTTTTTTTTTTGCATTTTTGGGAGCGCTTTGACAGCAGAAAAAACGCTGACAGCTCCTATAAGCTCTTAAAAGCTGCCAACCACTGCTGAGCACCACTTAGCGGTGTTTCGTGACGTCCTTAACAACCAGTAAATAGCTGGTTGTTAAGGAGCAGGTTGGCAAGCCTGCTCCTTGCCAACAGATGACTCATCAGCTGTCACCGGGGTTCCCCGCTGACAGTTGAATACAAACAAAACATTAAACAAAGCAATAGAGAAAAAAACAGCGTGGGGTCCCCTTCCCTAATCCATACCAGTCTTTTTATGTCTGGTATGGATTTTTAGGGGAACCCAACACCAACATTTTAAAAAACAAATGGTATGGACGTGGGTCAGCGACTCAGTTTATTTTTTGTTGTCTGTGTTCTGTTGGAGAGATTTACCTTCACTTCCCCAGTTGACTTGACTTAACAGGGGTTCTGATCAATCCCCACTGTACTCAAAACTTAAAAAGGTTTGGCTATATTTACACTTTAAGTCTGTATTCCAAGTACTCTAAAGCAACCCTATACAGTATCTATGTGAATGAGGTATCCAGTAAGAGAAAAGTAGTAGCAGATCTCACCACATCCAAGTCGGTTCCTTCCAATACATCCACCAGTTTTTCTATTTTTGTTTCCTTTGTAAACACAAAGTCATCATCCACCCAGAGGAAATACTTGGTGGTTACTTGGGATACAGCAAGATTCCTGCCTGCAAACCATCCCTGGAAAAACAAGGCACGTTTATTGCATACCTCCCAACTTTTGAACTTGAGAATAAGGGACATTTCCGTGAGATAGTGACCAGCGACGCGCTATGTGTGCCGTGGCAAAAAGCGGGTATGGCCCAACATGATAGTGGGAGTGGCTTAAGGGCCATGGTTAAACAAAACCTGGGCTTCCTCATATCTATAAATGTGCTTTGATTGCTTTGCCACAAGCTGGAGTCTCAGTGATACATATAAGTGATATATATAAACTACAACACAATCCTTTAGAAAATTACTTTTAAAACATCTGGTTTTGTACACACTGAAAATAGAGAGAGAGCTAAAATAGAGGATTATGAGGAACCCGGGACGGAGACAAAAAATAAGTACTGCACTACATGGAGCACATAGCAAATATAGGCCTAACAGTGGGAGTGGCTTAAAGAGGGATGGTTAAACAGAAGCTGAGCCTAGTTGCTGTATAAAGTGCAGCATTGCTTGAACAAATGAACATCAGAAGGAAATCTTATATCAAGTATCAGAAATATGCAATATAACACCTAGGACTCATTCTAGGGTTGTCCCGATACCGATACTATTATCGGTATTGGGACTGATACCGAGCATTTGCGCGAATACTTGTGCTTGCATAAATGCTCCCGATACCTTAGCCGATACCTGGGATGGGAGACACAGGAAGTCAGCGGGTGGAGCAGAGAGTAGAGCTGAGAGTGAGTCCTCCGAGTCCTCAAGCAGGTAGTGCAGAGTGCAGGGCACAACTGCATCATGCATCGGGATTGGCGACCGGAGTCATCACATTCGGTAATGGAAGTGATTTTCCGTGTTGCCGTTACATGGTCAGTGCTTGAAAATCCCTACGCCCATCTTGGTACACCCTGCACTTGGCCACAGTATGCCAGCAGCAGACATCTTGTTACACCCAACCCATATAGTTTGGGCTGGGTGTAACAAGATGTCCGCTGCTGCTTTATTGAGGCCAAGTGCAAGGTGTACCAGGATGGGCGTCGCAGAGGCAGCATAGAAAATAAATCCTCTCGTGCCCATAATTGCCAGCCATCAATCAGTGCTGTTAGTGCCATCCTTCAGTGCCCATCCAGCCAGTGCCCATCCAGTCAGTGCCACTGCCAGCCATCAGTCAGTGCCAGCCATTAGTCAGTGCCACCTATCAGTGCCCATCAGTGCGTGCCACTTATCAGTGCATGTCACCTATCAGTGCTCATCAGTGCTGCATAATCAGTGCCACCTATTAGTGCTCATCAGTCAGCACCATCTATCAGTGCCAGCCATCAGTGAGTGCCACCTATCAGTGCCCATTAGTGTGTGCCACCTATCAGTGCCCATTAGTGCTACATAACATTAAAAAAAGTATCGGTAATCGGTACTGGCGAGCACTTGAAAAAAAGTATCGGTACATGTACTCGGTCTTAAAAAAGTGGTATCGGGACAAGCCCCCCATGTTGAGGGCATGTGGCCGGTAAGGTTCGGGGGGGGGTGCTCACTCATCCCCTCCCCTTTCCTGACCTGCCAGGCTGCATGCACCCTCAATAAGGGTCTGGTATGGATTTGGGGGGGGGGGGCATGCCGTTTTTTCTTTTTTTTTTTTGACCGACACTTTTTTTTATTCAAATTTTTGCAGGGAAGCCCATTGACAGCTGATCACTCATCGATTGTTAAGGATGCCACGGCCGGATTCCCGGCCCCGCTCCCTAACAACCAGCGTGCACTGCGCCAATCAGGGCACAGACTGCACTGTGCAGTACTCAGCGGCAAACACCCAGCAAATTTGGGTGTTCGGTGAACGGCCTGAACAGGCAAATGTTCGGCCATCCCTAGTTTAGTGCTAAAATTGGTTTCTGCTATGAATTAATTTTATCATTAAATTACCTTGGACTCTTAAGTGTTTGCTTGCCGCTCTGATTGGATATTGGATATAGATACAGTGCCTTGAAAAAGTATTCATACTCCTTGAAATGTTCCACATTTTGTCATGTTAAAAATAAAAAGGTAAATGTTTTTTATTGGGATTTTATGTGACAGACCAACACAAAGTGGCACATAATTGTGAAGTGGAAGGAAAAATGATAAATGGTTTTCAAAATATTTTTTTACAAATAAATATGTGAAAAGTGTGGGGGGGGGCATTTGTATTCAGCCCCCCTTAGTCAATACTTCGTAGAACCCCCTTTCGCTGCAATTACAGCTGCAAGTCTTTTTGGGTATGTCTATCAGCTTTGCACATCTAGAGAGTGACATTTTTGCCCATTCTTCTTTGCAAAATAGCTCAAGCTCGCTGAGATTGAATGGAGAACGTCTGTGAAGAGCAATTTTCAAGTCTTGCCACAGATTCTCATTTTGATTTAGGTCTGCGCTTTGACTGGGCCATTCTAACACATGAATATGCTTTGATCTAAACTATTCCATTGTAGCTCTGGCTGTATGTTTAGGGTCGTTGTCCTGCTGGAAGGTCAACCTCTGCCCCAGTCTCAAGTCTTTTGCAGTCTTTTGCAGACTCTAACAGGTTTTCTTCTAAGATTGCTCTGATTTTGGCTGATTCTACCACACATAGCGTTTTGCTTGTAGGCCAAAAAGTTCAATTTTGCTCTCACCAGAGCACCTTCTACCACGTTTGCTGTGTCCACCACATGGCTTTTTGCAAACTGCAAACAGGACTTTTTATGGCTTTCTTTCAACAATATCTTTCTTCTTGCCACACTTCCATAAAGACCAGATTTGTGGAGTGCACAACTAATAGTTGCCCTGTGGACAGATTCTGCCACCTAAGCTGTGGATCTCTGCAGCTCCTCCAGAGTTACTATGGGCCTTTTGGCTACTTCTCAGATGAATGCTCTCCTTGCCTGGCCTGTCAGTTTAGGTTGACGGCCATGTCTTGGTAGGTTTGTAGTTGTGTCATACTCTTTCCATTTTCGGATGATGGAGTGAACAGTGCTGAGTGAGATGTTCAAAGCTTGGAATATTTTTTTTATAACCTAACCCTGCTATAAACTTCTCCACAACTTTATCCCTGGCCTGTCTGGTGTGTACCTTGGCCTTCATGATGCTATTTGTTCACTAAGGTTCTCTAGCAAACCTCTGAGGGCTTCACAGAACAACTGTATTTATACTGAGATTAAATTACACACAGGTGGACACTATTTACTAATCAGGTAACTTCTGAAGGCAATTGGTTCCATTAGATTTTAAAGGAGATCAGATCAGAGTAAAGGGGGCTAAATACAAATGCATGCCGCATTTTTTTTTTTTATATTTATTTGTAAAAAAAAAATTGAAAACCATTTATCATTTTCCTTCCATTTCACAATTATGTGCCACTTTGTGTTGGTCTATCACATAAAATCCCAATAAAATATATTTACCTTTTTGGTTGTAACATGACAAAATGTGGTAAATTTCAAAGGGTATGAATACTTTTTCAAGGCACTGTAATTCTAATAGCATGGAGAAGATGTTTTTCTTTTCAGTCTGTGACTCTGCTGGTGTGATTTTCCCTCATATCCTGCCTCTGCAATACCTCTACAAGAAATTGGGCAAGGTATATGAGGTCTGTCTAAAAAGTCACCAGGACAAGGTATATGAGGTGCTTCTAAAAAGTTCAGTGAATGGTCCAATATCTCAACGACAACATAGGCCAGGTACGCACATGCACACGGATATCTAGAGACAGGTCTAGAAGCATCACCTAGTGTTGAGTACACCTGACCGTCAGGGTAAACCCGTTGCGGGCAGTTAAACGTAGTCAGTGTGAGAGGTAGGGTCTCAGTGCAATGGAGCAATTAGTGAACATCAAATTCTGCTACAAATTGGGGAAATCAACGATGATGAAGCATGAAATGTTGGTGCAAGTATACTGGACATAAACCGTGTGCAGAAATTTGTTTACAACATGGTTCAAATGCTTTTGAGACGGGAAGGAAACAACTGTCATCGACAATCAGAATCCCAGACATGATCGGCAAGTGCGACAAATGCTGACAGTAGATCGGGGACTGACCCTATGATTGATGGCGAAGGAATTGGACATTAGCAAGGACACGGTGTGAACCATTGTCCGCAAAGATTTGGGTAAGCAGAAGATCTGCTCCCGGTTTGTGCCGCACAAACTGAAAGAGGAACATAAAGCAAAAGGAATGGAAACCTCTGGAGATTACCATGTGTGACCAGGATCCATTCTTTCTGTGAACCATCGTCACCTGGGATGAGACCTGGTGCTACCAGTTTGATCCGTACCGGTTCTCAATCATCCACTGTACTCCCCTGATCTGGAGTCATGAAAGGCGCACGTACTGTGGACGTGGCTGCATTCCAAGAATGTGTGACAGCGGTTCTGCAATCGATTCCAAAAGAGGCCTAAGCTTTATGAAGAAGCTTTATGAAAGTTGCCAAATGTGTGTTGTGAAGGTTGGCAATTATTTTGAAGGCCAATAAAGGTAATTCGTTTTATTCTTCTGTTTTGTTTGTTTTCTGATACCATTCACCAAACTTTTTGGGTCCACCTCATATAACAAACACTCTTTCTCAGTTTCGCTATTTTGTCGCGTCCCTAGAAATGGAATAGACTTTACCTTAGCAAATGGCATAAAGTACTGTTCTACATTTGGATCTTCAATTTTCTCAAGCTCGTCATTGTCATCCGCCACGATGACCTTCATGTCGGGGTAATACAGACGTATACTTCTTATCAACTCTTGTAACTTATCATAGCGCAGAAATGTCTTTGTGGCGATTGTCACCAAGGAGCTAATATTTCCATCTAAAAATAAAATATACAATATATGGGATACCTGCAAAGTTCCATCAATACATTCTGCATATCATCATTTTTGGTTTGCTTTGGTTTGTCCTGTCTGGAGTCAAGAAGGAGCAAGCCAATTCGGACTTCTCTTTGACAGATCACAGACGACTCTTATGGGAATATATGATCAAAGGCTCTTCAACACCCTATTTCTGGGTGAACATAGCCTAAGTACATTGAGATGAGCATGAACTCAAGTGTCACTCTGCCTACACACAAAGCAAGCAGTTCTTATAAATCTTAGTTGTTGCTTTTTCCTTTTTGAAATGTTTAATTATTTTTATAGCATTATATATGTATCTACTAGTTTCTGTCGCCTACTACTTGTCTATTTATTATTAGTTCTATCAGCTCTTATGTTTTTATCTGAGAATGTTAGAATTCAACATTTAATACATTCTTTGGCTTATTGCCTCTGGTGTAAAGCCGTTCTAAAAAATCTTCTTCTGTCAGTTTCAAATGCGCCATCTAGTCGAAAAATATCAGAGAACAATTATATCAGTTCTGAATTCTAGATTTCAGCATACTGTATTTAGATGACTTAACCACTTGACCCTACAGGAGTTTTACTCCCCTTCATGACCAGGCCAATTTTTGCGTTACGACACTGCGTTACTTTAATTGACAATTGCGTGGTCGTGTGCTGCCGTACCCAAATAAAATGTCTGTCCTTTTTTTTCCCCCACAAATAGAGCTTTCTTTTGATAGTATTTTTTGAACTATAAACAAAAAAGACTGACAATAAAAAAAAAAAAAACACAATTCTTTCCTGACAGACTCCATGGCAGCATACGTATGGGTTAACCACGCCTTCTCTTCACTCCTATATGACCCAACTCCCATAAATCAAGATGGAGACATTGGGGGTCATTTACTATAGCGCCAGGAAGTACTGGGCACTATTGCAAATAATAGCACCCATTTTAGCCAATTAAAAGTTCAACAGGTGAATGTGTGCATGAAAAAGAGCGATACTAGCGACAAACAAGCGTTAGTAAATTTGAAATCAGCGATAATTTGCACTTCCGCATATATGCAAATGCCAATTTCTACTAAGCTATATAGCACTGCACTGTAACCATGATCCATGTATGCGAAAGAAACATTTTTATGTGCAGTGTTGTAAGTAACGCGATTAAAGTAAACGGCGTTACGTAACGCCGTTACTTTAAAGGGTAACGAGTAATCTAACTGATTACTCTTCCTCTCGCGGTAACGCCGTTCCCATTACTGGGGCGGCGTTACCGCAATTACTCGCCGCGATCCGCGGAGCCGTCCGCGGCCTCGGCCTTAGGAAAGGCCGCGGCTTCGGCCTAGCTCCGGAGCGGCGGCCATCTTGGTGCACCCGTTGGCCGTTTACAATGTGATTGCTCCGTCAAATGACGGAGCGATCACTTGTAAACAAACCGGCGTCAAGATGACGCCGGTTCCTCTCTCCCCTCTGTGTACAGATCTGTACAGTGGAGGGGAGAGATCGGATGCCAGCACATACCCTGCCAATACTCTGCAATACCATCCAATACCCTGAGTGACAACACCCTGCAATACCCAGGTAATACTCTGCAACACTCTGCAATACTCTGCCAATACTCTGCCAATACTCTGCAACACTCTGCCAATACTCTGCAACACTCTGCCAATACTCTGCAACACCCTGCCAATACTCTGCAACACCCTGCCATACCCAGCCATACTCTGCAATACCCCGTAATACCCCGTAATACCCATCCATACTCTGCCATACCCAGCCATACTCTGCAATACCCCGTAATACCTAGCTATACTCTGCAATACTCTGCCATACCCAGCCATACTCTGCAATACCCCGTAATACCCAGCCATACTCTGCAATACTCTGTAATACCCAGCCATACTCTGCAATACTCTGCAATACTCGGTAATACCCAGCCATACTCTGCAATACTCGGTAATACCCAGCCATACTCTGCAATACTCGGTAATACCCAGCCATACTCTGCAATACTCGGTAATACCCAGCCATACTCTGCAATACTCGGTAATACCCAGCCATACTCTGCCATACTCTGCAATACTCTGCAATACTCGGTAATACCCAGCCATACTCTGCAATACTTGGTAATACCCAGCCATACTCTGCAATACTCGGTAATACCCAGCCATACTCTGCAATACTCTGCAATACTCGGTAATACCCAGCCATACTCTGCAATACTCGGTAATACCCAGCCATACTCTGCAATACTCTGTAATACCCTGCCAATACTCTGCGATACCCAGCCAATACTCTGCGATACCCAGCCAATACTCTGCGATACCCAGCCAATACTCTGCAACACCCTGCCAATACTCTGCAACACCCTGCCAATACTCTGCAACACCCTGCCAATACTCTGCCATACCCAGCCATACTCTGCAATACTCGGTAATACCCAGCCATACTCTGCAATACAAGGTAATACCCAGCCATACTCTGCGATACCCAGCCGTACCCAGCCATGCTCAGCCATACTCAGCCAATATTACAGTTGAGGAGATGACGTGGATATTACAGTGGGTGAGATTATGGATATTACAGTGGGGGCTTTATGGTGGTGGAATTTTTACAGGTTTTTGCAAATTCAATTATTATTTGCTGATCCGAAAAATGATCCGATCCGTGACTCTGATCCAAGCAACGATCCGATCCGTGAGTTTGGGGGGGACAGATGTACAGAGGGGGAACAGATATATGTGTGTGGGGGGGGACAGACGTGTAGTGGGGTACAGAGGGGGAACAGATATACGTGTGTGGGGGGGACAGATGTGTAGTGGGGTACAGAGGGGAAACAGATATATGTGTTGGGGGGGAACAGACGTGCAGAGGGGAAATAGATGTGCAGGGGGGAACGCACCCCTTGCTTACAGTAATACTAGACCCGCCCCTAAGAATATAAAAAAAAAAAAATCACAGTTACTTTTCTGAGTAACTAATTACTTTTCCAATGTAGTAACTGAGTTACTAACTCAATTACTTTTTTGGGAGAAGTAATTTGTAATGTAACTAATTACTTTTTTAAAGTAAGATGACCAACACTGTTTATGTGAGATGTGCTCTACCTCGTGTGCATCTATTGATGTATGTTGCAATTAGTATTCCTATTTTTTTTCCTTCTTTTGTGAATGCAGTTATGAATGATTATTACACAGTAATGTCTACTATTCTGTAAAGTTACATGTATTAAACATTTAGGTTACCTATTTGTTGTATGTTGTTTTTTTCATGTTTTTTATTTTTATTTTTTTCATTTAGTTGACTATAAAGCGGTAATTATTTATGTTCATTCTTTACTCATACTACACTATTATGCAGGTCTCATACTTAGCACAATGGCTTAGTGGTCTGCTTGGATGTCTCCACAGCACTCACGGTACAAGACCAAATAACAGCCAACCTACCATCCACCAGCTGTGTTTATTTTTTGAAAACTTACATACCATTGCATGCATTTGAAGAGTTAATATAATAAAAACAGCCACATTAAAGTGCATTGGCTAAACGGCATTCACCTATTTTCAGCATATGCTGCTTTGGCTAATTGGCTAATAGTAATTTGCCTTTTTTTCAACAAATTAATCTTTTAGTATCTCTCTGTGGGATTTGAACCCATGAGTCCTTCAAAGCTGGAGTTTTTCAAGGTAGAAGTGCTGACCACTAGCCTATTGGGTGTAGCACAATAAAACATAGAAAATACATTCACTAGTGTTTGATGTTTCTTCTCCCAGAGCTATCTCTCCTGCCGCCGTCGTCTTCTCCCGCTGCTGTGTTCTTCCGCGCAGCCGGTTACCCGCTAATAAAAAAAAACGCTCTTCTTCTGTGGCGGTCTTCTGTGGCCATCCAATAACGTCACCCGGAGAGTCCGCTCAATGGCTATGTAAGAGACACCACATAGCGGATGACAACACAGCGGAGGAAGACTGCCACAGAAGAAGAGCTGCTTTTTTCTATTAGCGGGTAACCGTCTGGAGAAGACGGCTCAGGGAAGAAGACAGCTCAGAGCTATTTTACAATAAATGACTTTTCAAAAACTGGCTATTGATTTTTTTACATATCACTGCTTTTTTTGGTAAACGGGTAGGGGTACCATCGTACCCCATACCTATTCACATAGGGGGGCAGGATCTGGGAGCCCCCTTGTAAACGGGAGCTTCCAGATTCTGATAAACCCCTTGTCTGCAGACCGACAACCACCGGCCAGGGTTGTCGGAAATAGGCCCTTGTCCCCATCAACATGGGGACAAGGTGCTTTGGGGCATGTGGCCTGGTATGGTTCAGAGGGGGAGGGTGCAAATTATCGGCACTATGGTGTCTATGGATCCAAGAAGATGTTCTGGAGAATGCGGCCCTTCCAGAAGGGGTTTCTCCAGCAGTGGGAGCCAGGAAGCAGAATTCAGGTCATCTATATAACCTCAGTCATAAGAGAGAGCCCCTAGTGGCTGCAATGGAGAAACATACTCATTTGCCATTCCATTGCCCCCATTTCCTAGTTCCCAATCACGTCCAATGCCAGCAATACGGGATGGGTGCTTACTGCCTATCGGGGAAAGCTCAAGGCAGGTGGGACTGTCAGCTTCACAAGACTGTGTTGAACATTCTGAAACTATGGTCAGCCTTCTGCACCCTACAAGCCAATTATGTCTTAGGCTCAGAAGAATCTAGCCAACATCTCAGCCACTTATGTCCTCGGAGTCAAGAATATTCTAACAGACTTCCTTTCCAGAGTCCAATTGGAGAACAATGGATGGTCTCTCCATGTTGAGGTTTTCAGGTGGATTTTGGCCCTGGGGGTCAGTCCAGAAGTCGATCCATTCGCCTTCCCGTGCAAAAATAAGTTGGAGATGTATTATATGTGGGTAACAAGTTGCGCTTATAAATAATGTGAAAGTCTAAACTGTGATCAAAACAGTCAAAATCGCAAAGATGAATAGATAAATAAAAACAAAAATATGTGAAACTTGGAATAAAGGGCTTGTAGGTAGACAATCCAAATGAATCCTTCAACATGTGACGCCACCAACATTGAAAATAGGATGTGCCCTTACCACAATGGATGGACCCTCTATTATGGAAGGTCAGAAGCACAATGGGAGTTACCAGCTGTTGGGTGTTCCTGGAACATGCAGTGCAGATGATGTACGTCTCTCCAGCTGTCTGTCCCACACTCAGTTTAAAACATCCGGGCACCCAGCAATACCCAAAAGTAAAACAGAGGGCTCCAAATAGTATAAAAACATTGGTAGGTATTTATTGAGAACAAAAGCACTCAGACAAAAAAGTGTCAAAAAGTGCTTGAATAAAAGGCTGCAGCACAATGATAAAAACTTGCGGTGACTCTTCAGTGTATCTTCGCCCGACTGGTTTCCTCGCGATTGGACTTCTTCCGGGGTTTTTCGGATAGAGAGACATACATCATCTGCAGTGCATGTTCCAGGAACACACAACAGCTGGTAACTCCCATTGCGCTTCTGACCTTTTATAATAGAGGGTCTATTCATTGCACATCCTATCTTCAATGTTTGTGGCGTCACATGGTTGAAGGATTAATTTGGATTGTCTACCTACAAGCACTTTATTAAGTTTCACATATTTTTGTTTTTATCTATTCAGCTTTGCTATTTGGACTGTTTTGATAACAGTTTGGACTTTCACATTATTTATAAGCGCAACTTGTTTCCTTTTTATTATTGTTTATTGTGTCATATCTCACATTTTATTGTTGCTGCTACTGACCTTACACACAAGCGCAGTATTGTTTACCATTTTTCCTATTATTCTTGGGGCTGGTATCTCCAAGGTTTCAGGACAGGTGCCCTGACGGATCATTGGAAATGCAGTGGGACCTGTGCAATTCTTCCAGTCCCAGTTATCCTTGGGTTTCTACGAAGACTCAGAACAGAAGTTGTGGAGATAGCGGCAGTGATGCCTTATTGGCCAAATAGGCCATGGTTCCCCTTGCTAGCACAGCTCAGCTACTGGAACCCCTTCCCCTCAGGCCAGAGCTTCTGTCACTGGGTGCAATTCTACATCCATGTCCAGCACAATGGTGTCTGATGGTCTGGTTCTTGAGATTGGACGTCCTGCTCCTCCAAGGGAGCAACTAGGGTTAGACCTCAAAGTAAGCAGAAGCTTTTCAAATGGAACCTCCCTCTTGTTCTCGACTCCCTCTCTGGAATTGGAGTGGAGTGTTCTAGGGCTGTCTCCGTTGAAGACCCCTGTCAAGTTCACCTTTCTCGTGGCTCATTTCGGCATAAAAAGCCTCAGAAACTGAAGCATCGGTCATGGAGAACCTTTCATAACCGCTTCCTGACCGCCTAACACCGATGTACGTCGGCAGAATGGCATGGCTAGGCAGAACCACGTACAGGTACGTGGCCCTTTAAGAGCCTAGCCGCGGGTCGCGCGCGCACCACCGGCGGCGTACTCGTGACCCGGTCAGGAGCTCCGTGATCACGGCCGCGGGACCAGCGGACCCGATCGCCGCTGGTGTCCCGCAATCGGGTCACAGAGCTAAGGAACGGGGAGAGGTCTGTGTAAACAAACCTCTCCCCGTGCTTCCTACTCTGCCTGTCATTGATCGGCTGTTCCCTGTCATAGGGAAAGCCGATCAATGATGTCAGACGTCAGCCCCGCCCCCTAATGGTAAAAAGAACACACACGTCACAGCCCATAACCCCTCCCCTCCCCCTAGTGGTTAACTTTTTCACTTCCACTCTCATTTATACAAGAATCAATGCATTTAAATAGCACTGATTGCTGTATAAATGACAAAGGTCCCAAAAATGTGTCAAAAATGTCCGATGTGTCCGCCATAATGTCGCAGTCACGATAAAAATCTCAGATTGCCACCATTACTAGTAAAAAAAATAATAATAATAAAAATGCCATAAATCGATCCCCTATTTTGTAGATGCTATAACTTCAATATACGCTTATTGCATTTTTATTACCAAAAATATTTAAAATAAATATTGTTTTTTTTTTTTAAAATGGGGATATTTATTATAGCAAAAAGTACAAAATATATATTTTTTTCAAAATTGTTCTTTTTTTGTTTATATCGCAAAAAATAAAAACTGCAGAGATGATCAAATACCACCAAAAGAAAGCTCTATTTGTGGGAAAAAAATTACGTCACCTGTGTCAAAGTGTATATGAGGTTGCTGCTTTACACGAATAGTGTTCCCACATGAGCTATGTATAAGATTTGCTAGACATGTGTGGTTCGTTTCGTTCTGAATTAAAAAAGTACCGACTTTAAATGAATCTGAAAAACCGAAAATACATTTTGGACAATATTCAAATTTGAATAGTTTTCGAATAGTTTTTGAATAGTTTTTGAATTTGAATAGTTTTCCAATTTCCAAGGGGGATTAAATTGGAATAAAAAATAAAGGAAAATAAAAGAATAGACTAGAAAAGAATATTACAGAAAATAAAAGAATAGACTATACTAGAGTAAAACAGAACAAAATAGAATAGAAAATAAAAGAACAGAATAGACTAGAATATAAATACAGCTGGGGGTTCCCTGCCTCACTAATAGTTATTAAATCAGGAAGGACTGTGCGATTGAAATTTCTTGACGAACTACAGGACTTCTGCCTTGCTCTGGGAATCCCTACCCCCATTATTCCATAACGAGGAGGGAGAGGAACGAGGGGAAAGAGAAACTAGGATTTGAGATGTGAACTCATGAAAAATCTCCTGGTGGTGGGGGGTGGGGGGGTGAGGGGACGGGGATTGGTGGGTTTGAAAATGAAGCCTTTTGGGGGTTCTGGTCCATGTTGGAGAAGAGTTGTATCCCAGGTCAGGGGTGGGATTGGGGGGATGGGCGGGGGGGGGAAGTGGTGGGGGGGCAGAGGGCTGAACGGGTACGGGGGGGTCTCGGCGGGTCCTGGTGGGACCCCCCCCGCCTTCCCCCGACCATCGGGAGGGCGGGGGGGAGCCGCAGGGTCGGAGCGACACCCTGGGGGAAGGTGAACTAAGAGCCCTAGAAGGATGCCCCGTGGCTTACATGGGAGTGGCTCGGATAGGATGCCCCTTGGTTTGCATAGGGTCGGAAAGCGACCGGGCTGGGAGGGGGGGGGTGTGGGGAGGGGCGGGATAGGGGAGGCTAACCTTGCGGAAAGAATAATGAAGAGAGATATAAGAGGTCCATTGGCTTATTCCAATAGCAAAAATAGTAAGCGGTGATATAAAACTCCTAACATATAATGTGAAGGGACTAAATTCTCCGGTAAAAAGATACAAAATATTGAGAGAGCTCCAGAGGCATCAGACAGATATAGTGTTTCTCCAAGAAACGCATCTTTACCGAGGGGGAAATATTAAACTATTCTCCCGAGACTTCCCAACTTGGTTTTACAGCGATTCCCCTACCCTGGGATCAAAGGGGGTGGCAATCGGGTTCTCTAAAAATATTAAATTCACACTGATAGATAGACTTGAGGATCCCGAGGGCCGGTACCTTTTTTTGAGGGGTAGGGTCGGGGATAGTATGCTCACATTAATTAATGTCTATGGTCCAAATAAAAACCCGATAAGATTCCTGACACACGTCTTGGGACGGGTGCAGGGGTTCAAGTCGGGCGAGGTGGTCCTAGCGGGAGATCTCAATCTCTGCCTGGACCCCGACTATGACAGCACGTCACGGGCACACGGGCCGAGTCTAACACAATTGAAAAAACTTAAGCGCAAAATGTTCCAAAATCAGTTGATCGATGGATGGCGCGCGGCGCATCCAAAACTAAGAGATTACACCTTTTTTCGCCAGTCCATGGTACACATTCTCGCCTGGACTACTTCCTAATAGACCACAGACTATTGGATCGGGTAGTCTCAACTCAGATAGAGATAACGACTTTATCAGATCATGCCCCGGTCTCGATGAAGGTTAGGATCCCTGTACCCCGAAGACAGTCCTTTTCGTGGCGTCTTAACGATCATCTGATCCTGGACACGGAATCAGCCGACATAGTCAAAGGGGAAATTGAATTCTTCTTCTCCAAAAATGACACGGGAGATATATCACCCGCAACGCTATGGGAGGCACATAAGGCTTACATAATGGGGATCCTAATCTCCATCGGAGCGAGGAAAAAAAAGGAAAATAAGACAAAGATCCTGGAAATAACAAGTGAGATCCAGAGGTTAGAAGGGGAACATAAAAGTAACGAGATCTTTAAGCAAGACCTATATCACAGGCTGATAAATAAAAGGGAGGAGTTAAAAACGGTTTTGGAGATAGAATCCAGGAAGTATTTCCATAAAATAACAAAAGAGAAATATCAGTGGGGGAATAGATCCGGAAAACACTTAGCTAGGATGCTTAAAAAGAAAAGAGAAGTGAACTACATCGAAAAAATACAAAATGAGTCTGGGGAAATGGTCAGCTCGACCAAAGAAATAGCAAATGTATTCAAGACTTACTACGAAAGATTGTACGATGTCAGACAGGAGGGGCAGCAAAATCTTGAAGTAGGAGTAGAAGGTAAGGACTTCCTTTTGGATAGTGCCTTACCGTCTCTCTCAGATATGGACAGACTCAGCATGGATAGCCCCATAACTGAGGTTGAAATCTATGCTGCACTGCAGGGCTCTCAGAGCGGTAAGAGTCCGGGCCCAGATGGATTCACATTGACATATCTCAAGAAATACAAAGACATTTTGGTCCAAGACTGTGTCGGTACTGGAACCATCTGGGAACGGATTGTATAATGGGGGGGGGGCTTTAAGGGCATCAATCACACTTATACTAAAAGAAGGCAAAGACAGAACCCTGTGCTCTAGCTATCGTCCGATAGCTCTATTAAATACAGACACTAAGCTATACGCTAAAGTGTTAGCTAACAGAATGAAGGAATCAGATCAAGTCGGGTTCGTTACTGGGAGAGAGGGCCGGGACAATGGGGTCCGGACCTTACTGTTGCTCCATGCTGCCAGGAGGGATAGGGTCCCCAGTCTACTCCTGTCAATAGATGCCGAGAAGGCGTTTGACAGGGTAGACTGGGGACACATGATGGGAACTTTAGAAGTAATGGGGTTTGGCCCTAGGATGTTACAATGGGTCAGAATGTTGTATAATCAGCCTCAGGCCTCGGTTAGGGTAAATGGGATACCCTCGGAGGTGTTCGTTATGCGTAATGGAACGCGTCAGGGGTGCCCTTTGTCGCCCTCACTGTTCGTCCTGGCACTTGAGCCCCTTCTGTCAACTGTCCGTAAAAATAACGATATATCGGGGATCAGGGTGGGAAGCGAGGTGCATAAGCTTTCTGCCTTCGCCGACGACGTTCTCTTTTATATCTCCAACCCCAGGATCACCATCTCAAACTTACTCTCAGTATTAAAATCCTATGGTAGAATCACAAACCTAAAAATCAATCTCGGTAAGTCAGAAATATTAAGTATTAATTTAAAAAAGGATGAAGCAGACTTATTAGCAAAAGAATTTAAATTTCCCTGGAGAGAAAACATCAAATACTTGGGGATCAGATTGGCAGAAACAACAAAAAAATATATATTTAATAAACTTCCTCCCCTTACTGGACGATATAAGAATAGATTTACATAAAATGTCCTTACGACCGCTCTCATGGATCGGTCGTATTAATGCATTAAAAATGATTGTCGCCCCCAAAATTAATTATACATTTCAGATGCTCCCCTTAGCCATTCCCAATGCGTTTTTTTAAAACCTTAAAGCAAATAATCTCCAGGTTTATTTGGGCAAATAAGAAGCCGCATATTGCAGCCAGTATACTCAGCCGGGAGAAAAAACATGGGGGGTTGGCAGTCCCCGACTTTGAAAAATATTTTCGAGCGATCGCACTATCACGGGTGATGGATTTGGTGAATGGGGGGAAGGATAAAAGATGGATCAATTTAGAAAACACAGTAAGTAATAGGGACCTAGGACACGACATTTGGAACCCACCTAGGTTTAGGGTACTTGAGAAAAAAGCACATGAGATAACAAGGGTCACATTGGATATTTGGCACAGTCTTTATAAAAAAAATTAACTTAATTTTAATTCTTCTTTAATACACTTAAAAAATAACACTATGTTTGAACCAGGAAGAAGTGAGGTAGGGGGGAATTGGATTAAGTTAGAGGGGGCACAAGTGAGAGATATAATTAAAAAGGGGAAAATTTGCACATTTCAAGAGTTAAGTACGTTCACAGAAATGATGTCAATTGACGTATGGAGGTACGCCCAACTAAAACACTTTGTGGAAAGTCTCCCCCGCCCAATTCGCGGGGAGGACAAGTACATACAGCTGGAAAGACTCTGTCTTCGGGAGACTACGAGGAATAGTATTTCTCGAATATATAAAATGGTAATAAACGAAGAAGCGTCGGACGTGCCCCCATACGTCAAGAGATGGGAAGAAGACTTAGGGACACAGTGTAGTAAAAATAGGATAGAAAAAATATTTAAAATAATTCATAGTACGGTATTTCCCATAAAAACGGTGGAGAAATAATTTCAAATGTCTGGCAAGATGGTACATAACCCCCGACAAACTGAGCAAGTTCCAGGCTGGGGCATCCCCCGAGTGTTGGAGAGGTTGTAAATCAAGGGGTACGTTGGCTCACATTTGGTGGGACTGCCCGGTGATTAAAAAATTCTGGAAAGGAGTATTGGATTTGATTCTTGAAGTAACAAAGGAAGCAATTACAGAAGATCCATGGGCGTGCCTGTTCCACGGGATGGGGATTCCATGGAAACAATACAAGACATCTCTGATCCCGATTCTCCTAAAAGAAGCAAAAAATCTAGTTCCGAAGAAATGGCGAGAAGCTTCTGGCCCGACTATCCGGGACTGGATTTTTGGCGTTAACACGACTCAAAGAGTAGAAAGTGCGGAGGAGATTGAGGGAGGGGCCGAGACAGTCGGGAAGGATAAGTGGGCGGATTGGAATAATTTTAAGGACTCATGGAGATATCTAGCTGAGATTACAAGATAGATTTCCTTTCACATTCTTTTTGTTGGGAGTCTCTGTCTACAAGTGGGAATGAAGACCCGGACCCCTTAGAGTGTTAAGCAAGGCAGGGGGGGGGGGGGGGGAAGGGATGGGGAAGATAAAAGTATGTATAAAGTAAGTTAAAGATGTAATGAGATGTTGTTTTCATGGTTATGTACTTGGAAAATTAATAATAAATAAAGATTAAAAAAAAAAAAAAAAAAAAGAATAGACTAGAATATAATAGAAACAAATAGAATAGAATAACATAGAATATAACCATCTTCTGAAATTCGGAATTTCAAATAGAATAAATTTGAATATATAAGAAAATAATAGAATAGAAAAGAATAGAATAGAAAAAAAAAGAATGGAATAGACTATAATAGAAAAAAAAACAATAGAATAGAATAGATTTGAATATTCTGATCTGATCTGAGAATTCGAATTTGAATAGAATAAATAAATAGAATAGAAAATAACAAAAAAAAAAAAGAACAGAATAGAATAGAAAGAATATAACCTTCCAAAATTCGAATAGAATACATTTGAATAAAAAATAATAGAATAAAAAAAAGGATATAATTAAAAAAACACTAGAATAGATTAGAATAGAAAAATATAACCATTTCCCAAAATTCAAATAGAATCAATTTGAATTTGAATAGAATAGATTAGAATAGGAAGATGGTTATATTCATTATATTCTATTCTATTGTGTTATTTTCTATTCTACTCTATTTTCTATTCTATTCAAATTCAAATTGATTCTATTTGACTTTTGGAAAATAGAAAGAATATAACCATTTTCCAAAAGTCAAATAGAATCAATTTGAATTTGAATAGAATAGAAAAGAATAGAATAGAATAGAAAATAACACAATAGAATAGAATGAATATAGCCATCTTCCTATTCTGATCTATTCTATTCAAATTCGAATTGATTCTATTTGAATTTTGGAAAATTGATATATTCTTTCTAATCTATTCTATTCTATTGTTTTTTTTAATTCTATTATTTTCTATTCTATTTGAATTTCAGAAGATGGTTATAATCTTTCTATTTTATTATATTCTTTTTTTCTATTCTACTCCTATCTATTCTATTCCATTCTATTCTGTTATTTTATTTTCTATCCTATTTTTTTCTGTTTTACTCTATTTTATTCTATTCTTTTATTTTCTGTCATATTCTTTTCTATTCTATTAAATTATTTTCTATTCTATTTCTAATTTTTTTTTGGGAAATTGGAAATTTCTTCGAATGCGAAAACTATTCAAATTTGATTCAAAAACTTTTCGAATTGATTTGAAAACGAATAAATAAATGAATTCTGAAAACAAATGAATTTAACTAAACAGATTTATGTAAATAACGAATCAAAATTTTTTTTTCGTTCTGCACATGTCTAGTCTTTACTTTGATTCTAGGAATCTCTCAGATATTATGAAGTTATACAGTGCCTTGCGAAAGTATTCGGCCCCCTTGAACTTTTCAACCTTTTGCCACATTTCAGGCTTCAAACATAAAGATATAACATTTTTATTTTTTGTGAAGAATCACCAAGAAGTGGGACACAATTGTGAAGTGGAACGAAATCTTTTGGATTTTTGAAACTTTTTTAACTAATAAAAAAATGAAAAGTGGGGCGTGCAAAATTATTCGGCCCCCTTGCGTTAATACTTTGTAGAGCCACCTTCTCCTGCGATTACAGCTGCAAGTCGCTTGGGGTATGTCTCTATTAGTTTTGCACATCAAGAGACTGAAATTCTTGCCCATTCTTCCTTGCAAAACAGCTCAAGCTCAGTGAGGTTGGATGGAGAGCGTTTGTGAACAGCAGTTTTCAGCTCTTTCCACAGATTCTCGATTGGATTCAGGTCTGGACTTTGACTTGGCCATTCTAACACTTGGATACGTTTATTTGTGAACCATTCCTTTGTAGATTTTGCTGTATGTTTGGGATCATTGTCTTGTTGGAAGATAAATCTCCGTCCCAGTTTCAGGTCTTTTGCAGACTCCAACAGGTTTTCATCCAGAATGGTCCTGTATTTGGCTGCATCCATCTTCCCCTCAATTTTAACCATCTTCCCTGTCCCTGCTGAAGAAAAGCAGGCCCAAACCATGATGCTGTCACCACCATGTTTGACAGTCGGGATGGTGTGTTGAGGGTGATGAGCTGTGTTGCTTTTACGCCAAACATATCATTTTGCATTGTGGTCAAAAAGTTCGATTTTGGTTTCATCGGACCAGAGCACCTTCTTCCACATGTTTGGTGTGTCTCCCAGGTGGCTTGTGGCAAACTTTAGACGAGACTTTTTATGGATATCTTTGAGAAATGGCTTTCTTCTTGCCACTCTTCCATGGACAGACTCTCCCACCTCAGCTGTAGTTCTCTGCAGTTCATCCAGAGTGATCATGGGCCTCTTGGCTGCATCTCTGATCAGTCTTCTCCTTGTCTGAGCTGAAAGTTTAGAGGGACAGCCAGGTCTTAGTAGATTTGCAGTGGTCTGATACTCCTTCCATTTCAAAATGATCGCTTGCACAGTGCTCCTTGGGATGTTTAAAGCTTGGGAAATCTTTTTGTATCCAAATCCATCAGTCATTTAAGACAACATTGGATCATTCAGAGATCCTCGCTGAACTTCTGGAGTGAGTTTGCTGCACTGAAAGTAAAGGGGCCAAATAATTTTGCACGCACCACTTTTCAGTTTTTTATTTGCTAAAAAAGTTTAAAATATCCAATAGATTTCGTTCCACGTAACAATTGTGTCCCACTTGTTGGTGATTCTTCACAAAAAATTAAAATTTTATATCTTTATGTTTGAAGCCTGAAATGTGGCAAAAGGTTGAAAAGTTCAAGGGGGCCGAATACTTTCGCAAGCCACTGTATCTACAAGCTACAGCTTCCTTCAGGCTTTTTAGAATGGTTGTCCATTATTTTTGCCGGAAAGAACAGGAAACGTGCCTCCTCTAGAACGATTGTGGGTGGTCCAGGGCATCCGACAGGCTCACAGAGCTGAGGGCTTGGCTCCTTTGGAGGTAGTGATTGCTCACTCGACCAGGAGTGTGTCTACATCATGGGCAGCTTTGCAGCATGTGGTTCCCAATGTAATCTGTAGGGCGGCCTTGTGGTCATCAATCAATGCAGCAATTCAGGATTCCCCCTTCAGATGAAACGGCTGTGGTAATTACTAAGGCAGTGAAACTGATCAAATCACCTGTGCAAAATAATGGAAAGCCTGAAAATATGACCTGTTGGGGCGCCTTGAGGACTGGAGTTGAGAAACACTGCCGTAGACGTTATAACAAACCAATTAATATATGCTAATTGGGATTTTTTTTACATACATATTGACCTAAATTCATTAAGAAAATTCGATTTTTTTTCTTTTTTTTATTGCATATGTTTTATAGCAGAAAGTAAAAAACTGAAAATTTCCTATCAAATACTTACCGTAATTTTCCTTTCCTGATGGACTCCATGGCATCCTACGTGTGGGTTTAACCCCCCGCCACCACTCCTCCCCTATAGGATCCCACTCCCATAAATCTTTGCTCTGAGCCAGAGGCCGCGTTCCATAACTAGCCTCCTCAAGTCCCTCTGTCCCTCTTTCCACCTCATTTGTCCCTCATTTGGTCTGATCTATATAGTTGTATATAAAATTCACTTTTTATTTTTCAAAAAGTATTTCCCAGTGCTTAAAAAAAAGTACTTTGTGGTTTTATCTAATATTTTTTTGTATAATTCTTGTCCTATGCCTACATACTTTTGCTCATAGGTGTCCCTCGTTCCCATTTCAAAAAGTTGGGCGGTATGTCATCACTGCTGTCCATTCAGCTAAATTTTGTAAGTTTCTCCCTCTAGTGGTGACTGGAGATAAGATAATGAGGTTGTGTGTAATAACTGCATACATGTGATGCTGCCCCAACAGGGCATATAATTTATATAGATTGTTCCTTAACCATTTTCTATGAACGGTTTTATATTTAATTCACATGCTGCCATCTAATGACCTTTTGTGGTAATGCACTTGTTTTTTTATGTTTTTTCCCCTGATGTTATGACACACTTCCTTTGTATGTAATGCTACACCCTTTTTCCTGTGATTGTACTTCCTATGTCATGGATGCAGCTAACTAGTCACATGTAGCAGGGCACATGTATTCTGCATTGTAAGCTACAGACAATATCATCTTTTGACCGCATAAATACTACAACCTATTCATATGTTTGTATCCTGTTATCTGCTGTAATCTGATGTTTAGAATAAAAGCACCTTTGTGGATGGAATCGGTATTTGGTGAGTTCAAGCTATCTGATGAGGATTGTCCTCATTGATTATATCTTGTACAGGCCAGGCATAGAGGTCTCACGAGGGATAAATTGCTTCACAACTATCAGAGTCAGAATAAATGGTTTAGCAAACAGTATGTGTGATTGATGTCGATGTGTGGTCCAGCCTGTATGGAAGTTTGCTAGAGTATAGTATGTTAGGTTTCGACAAGCAATGTTCCTCACAAGCCTTTACATTGTGGGTGGCGGCGGCTTGCATTTTAGTGTGTGATTGTTATCGGCCACTACTTGTATCTGGATTGGGGAACTCTGGGGTTCTCATGATATCTGGGCAGGGGTATCCAAGGTAGGGTTGCCATTGTTTCTTCAATTCAAACCCGACCACTCTAGTGGCCTGGGACACCTTTGGGTGCCCCCAAGGAGAGAAGTAATGCAGTGGGTGTGGCCAAATTGCTCTTGCTGACATCATCGTCCTGCCCCCAGACAGCTGTCCACAGCTCCTGGACGGCAACAGATTTGTGATTGACAATCTTGGTTACTTGGGGAGCCACAGCCCAGTCTGTCTGGGTTTGGGAATCATGTGTCTGGGTTTCTGGCGGACTGAAACCCGGACACAGTATTCAAAACCCGGACTGCCTGGGTGAATCCCGGACAGGTGGCAACCCTAATCCAAGGATGAACGACTTTGTCCAGACTTTTTTGTTCTTATACACCTTTGGTACCATCTGACCTGTGAAAAAGACAAGAACATGACACCCTTTCTATTGAATTCTACATTTCTGCATCCTGCATTTAGATGATTTGTGATGAGTTTCTATGAGTTGCAACACTTTGCTGATCCCCACTTGCTTTTGCATTGCAATGAATAAGCACAAGGATAACACAATGTTGATGTAACTGAATGTTAATGGTCAGGCATGAGTGCAGAAAGAGAAGAATAATCAAATATTTATTGTATTGCCAGGCCTGGCCCTATTTTAGCTTATTTTATTAATTTAAAAATCAATAAATTAAGAATCTGCTCTCGAAGCATGAAAGAAGCTATTGGGCCGCAGTGCAATCCAGTTAGTAAAATACAGCAATATAAATAACCTAATTTTCCCTATACTTACCACGTCCTGGGTCATGTAAGCGGGCTATTGGTGGTTGTCGAATTGAAACCGGGATATGAGCCAAGTACTGGTTCATAGAAAATTTTACTGCAATGAAGATAAAACCAAGAATGGTTAATACAGACAGCATGACATTCAAAAGCAACAGTACAAAAAGATTAGTGAACGGACATGTAACCACTTCACACACATTATTGATGTTTGTCAATTTTGTGGGATCATTTATTATTTTGTCACAATTTTTGTTTGCCAGCGCTGTTTTATTGGTTTGAGCAATAATCATATGATAGTGCAGAATCATAAATTGATATGATGTCAGTGTTCTGCAGCTTAACCATGTATTGCAAATGTGTGATAACCCCTGTTTTTAACGCATACTGTTAGACAGGATAATTCGGTAGGGTTACCACATCATCCCTTTAAACCCTTCCCGACCAGCCGCTGCCGTTGTACTGCAGCAGGTTGGCTCCCCTGGGCGAACCGGCGTAGCTGTACGTCGGTTTGCCTTTTGACCACTACGGGGCCGCGTCGCAACTCCAGAGCCGATGCGCGTGCCCATCGGTCGTGATGACCGCCAGGCACCTGCGATCGCTCTACACAGAGACAGGACGGAGATTAGTCAATGTAAACAGACAGATCTCCACGCTGCCAGGGGTGAGGAGAGTGATCTGTTGTTCATACTAAGTATGAACAACGATTGGTCTCCTCACCCAGGCAGTCCCATCCCCCCACAGTTATGCCCCGTACACCCGGTCGGAAATTCAGACGGAAAAAGTCAGATCGGATTATGTTGTCGGAAAATCCGATCGTGTGTGGGCTCTATCGGACTTTTTCCGTCGGAATTTCTGACAGAAAATTTTGAGAGCTGGATCTAAAATTTTCCAAAAACAAAATCCGATCTGAATTTTTCTGGTCGTGTGTAGAGAATTCCGACGCACAAAATGCAAAGCATGCTCAGAAAATATTTGGAGACGAAAGCTATTGGCTACTGGCCTCTACGTAGTCCCGCCATACATGTTGTACGTCACCTTGTTCCGAACGATCAGATTTTCCGACAACTTTATGCGACCGTGTGTATGCAAGACAAGTTTCAGCCAAAATGTGTACGGACGCCGGACACACAGCTGTCTATGGGAAGCTTGACGTGGTTGCAATCAGGTGATAGTGGCTGAGAAGCTTCACTGGGCTGGCTTTAGTGTGTCCTCGGGGCGCAAGCCATGTGCCCGGAACACTCCCACTCTGCAATGATTCCTCCTGTTGCTGGTTTGTGGTTCGGAGGACAGTTTGCGTGGAACTGCGGCATCACTTCCGGTTTCCCACCACTCACTGTGTCGATGGAATGGAAGCAGAGAAATGCCTTAGCGGCTCTTCTCTAATTCTTGGCTGGACCGGTAAGTAAGCTAAGCAACAGTGCACTGTCCGCTCCGCACACACTTACCAGCTTTTCTCCCCACTCCAGTCCACTGGGCCCGGGGGGATGACGGATCATGTGGCTAGAGTGAGCGGGGTATGTGTATATACACAGAGATCAGCTCAGGGGAGAGACCTTCCTCCATCCTCACTGTATTGAGTACTGGATTTGGGGAGGAGGAGGGGGGAGTGCAGAGCCCCCAGGCAGTGAAGGGTTAATAAGCTTAGTGCATTCCCGGGACAGTACATCTGGATGGGGCTGCTAGCGTTAAATACGTGGCAGGTAGGGGAAGGAGCAGCCAGGCAGTGGGTAATGCTATGCTAGTTGTGCGGCCTGTCCTCCTCCTCCTCTCCTCTCACCCATCTGCATGTACTCCCAGTCTTCTCCAGAGCGAAGATAGCATGGAGGAGAGAATGGAGATCAGAGCTTCTCCTCTGCCCGTGGAGCGCCAGAGCTGTAAGATGGGCCTGATGACACCTGATCTGTCCCTGGCAGGGAGGATGGGGGGATCTGATCATACTGGATGGTATGGTGACATTCTGCTGGGAGGACAGGGAATGACAGATGACAGCAGAAGGGGAAGACAAGCTTTCATTACTGTACACGGATCTGTGCTGGATCAGGACACTGACTGTTAGAAATCAAGGGGGCCCCATACAGCCTACCTGACAGGGTTGAGGACATACTGTAGATTGATCAGTTCCTTTCTCTGTAGCCTAAATTGCACAGATGAATAATTAGGAAGTGCTCTGAAGCTTCCTGCTCTTTCACAAACCGAAGCATTGTAAACACAATTTACTATGCATCGGTGATGAATAAACACATGACTGATTGATACCTATCGCTCACTTTGTTCATTCAGAAAAGGAAGGGGCCAGTAAACAACACTTTTACTGGCCCCACAAAAGTTCACGCATGCTCGGAATTAAGCAGACGGAGCCGCACTGGTTATTGAACTTCCTTTTTCTCATGCTTTTTTCCGTGCTCACTCTCAAAAGCAAACGCATAAGTCGCACCCACGTGTTCAAACCACACATGTGAGATATCGCCACGATCGTTAAAACAAGAGCAATATTTCTAGCACAGGATCTTCTCTGTAACTCTAAACAGGTAACCTGTGAAAAAAAATGTAAAGCGTTGCCTAAGGAGGTTTTTAAGTACCTTTGTCTATTGCCATTCCACGAGCATGTGAAATTTTAAAGCGTGACATATTAGGTATCTATCTACTCAGCGTAACATCATCTTTCACATTATTCCATAAAATTGGGGTAACTATTGTGTTTCGTTTTTTTTTTTTTATTTCATTTTACCAAAAAATTGTGTGTAAAAGACTGCTGCTCAAATACAGTGTGGCATAAAATATTGCAACAACTGCCATTTTATTCTCTAGGGTCTCTGCTAAAAAAAAAATATATAACGTTTGGGGTTCTAAGTAATTTTCTAGCAAAAAATACAGATTTTTACTTGTAAACAACAAATGTCAGAAAAAGGCCTGGTCTTTAAATGGTTAATGTATCCATTCTCGTAAATGCATTTGCTTTCCAGCTTTTGGGACTTTTCATACCAAGATCCAGACTGTCGATGCTGTATACAGTACTTGTGTAAGTTGTTTCCCCCAGAATGCGATTTAGCGCACTGATATCACTGGTAATCATTTCCAGGCGTTTTTCTCCTCTGCCGTTTATCTGAATCACAGATGATTGAGTTGCAGATGTACTAACTTGAATGTCAAAGGTTCCAAGAGATGCCTCAAGTGCCACCTACAAGAACAGAATGCTGAATTCTAAAATTTAAAGAGTTAAAGTGGTGGGACACCCTGAAAAAAGAAACTTTAAAAAAATGTTAATTAGAATTTAAAATGAAAAAAATATATATATATTTTTTTTTTACTTACCAGAAATGGCTGTTGCTAGGCAGATCGTCCTAATCTGCCTCTTCCAGCGCCGCAGTGATCTTCTCTCCTTCCGTCTTCTAGTGAATGGGGCGCGGTGTGTTATGGGAACTGTGTCCCACATCACAACGCGTTCCCCATTCACAAATTGGAATCGCACATGCGCAGTAGGCCGCGCGCCGCTCGCGCATGCGCAGTAGGAAACGGGAAGCCGTTTCCCTTACTGAGGTTGGCGGCGCTGGAACCCGGATCGCCGAGGGACAGCTCGTCCTCCACGACCGACATCGCGGGCGCCCTGGGAGGGTAAGTGTACTTATTAAAAGTCAGCAGCTACTTTTTTTTTAGCTGCTGACTTTTAAAAAAAAAAATTTTTTAGGTGAAACACCCCTTTAAGTATAGACTGAATAATATTTACTAACTGGTTACACAAATGCTACTTTAGGACATTATAACATTTCCTGTAACTTGCTAGAATAGCGAAAGTAATTTTCAAAAGGGGCAATAATTTAATATCAGGGCTGACCTTTCTGGATGATGTCACTGTGCTTTCCTGCAGAGCTGGGAGCCCATTGGAAGATTGCATTCTTAAAGGGTTTCAAGCACCAAGCTATCCCAGGAGGCAGCGCTGAAGCACAGTGACATCAAACGTGACTCCCAGAAGCATCTCACTCCAGGGCTAAGATGAGTAATCGTAAATTTTTGAGAAATTTTCTGAGGTTAAATTCTGGATATTTGTGATTTTTTGGGGGTAATTGGCATAAGGTTGCACTGCACTGGGGACCTTCTCACACCTATGGTGGGAGTGCCCTAAAATACAAATCTATTGGGACCAAATACTAGAACTAAATTGCCACCACCTCAGTTCAAAGTGGTAAAATTGATGTCTAGTATCAGCTGGTAGTGAGATCCACTGAGGAAATATTTTTTATTGACCACTAGGTGTAATATAAGGTTTATAGCTACATGTGATCTACCTAGAAGATGACTTCACTGCCACAAACTCTACATCCCCCTAGTGGTCAATAAGCACTAATTCTTTCTACCAAATGAACTTACATTTAATGCCGCATACACAAGAGCGGATTTTCCGCTGAAGCTTGGCTTGCATACACTTGTGTGAATTGGACTATAAGAATAAAAATACGAAAGCACCAAGAAAAAAATGACATGGTGAGTTCACAATTAACTTCCCCTTAAAAAGGCAAGTAAAGAGAGCAGATGAGAGCCATCAATGGAGGAATGTCCAAGAAACCCCACACATTAGGGATACAAATATGTTCTTAATTTGGGGAAATTTTCAATCCCAGGAGGAAACCAGTAATGGAGGGGGATAATTCGGACATTACTACTAGGAGACAGACAAAATTTTAACAGACAAAAAAGGACATATTGAGATGAATCCCATTACATACATTGTTTATGTCTTTGGATGCGTACAATAAGGAAGATTTTTTTTTTGGGGGGGGGGGGGGCAGAACATAGATTGGAAAAAAAGGGATGTAAAGATTTTGAAACAATTTGGTAAGAAATGAGGGTGTAGGGCATAAAGTAAGGCGCAAGATAAGAAGAAGGGTATACTAGATGATCGTCTACTTCATTTGCGTTTAGCAACTCTGAATAAAAGTGAAAATAGTGTACCGTATTAAAATTAGGTTTATAAAATATCCTCCTAGACATTTACTATTATTTCTATCTATTCTATTCTGCTGTTTTTTCTATACTATTTTATTTTTTTCTATTCTAATCTATTCTTTCTATTCTATTCAAATTGATTCTATTTGAATTTTGGGAAATGGTTATATTCTTTCTATTCTATTCTATTCTACTGTTTTTTCTATACTATTTTATTTTTTTCTATTCTAATCTATTCTTTTCTATTCTATTCAAATTCAAATTGATTCTATTTGAATTTTGGGAAATGGTTATATTCTTTCTATTCTATTCTATTTTTTTTCAGTTCTATTCTTTTCTATTCTATTATAGTCTTTTCTATTCTTTTTTTTCTATTCTATTCTTTTCTTATGTATTTGGATTCAAATTTATTCTATTTAAAAATTCGAATTTCAGAAGATGGTTATATTCTTTCTATGTTATTCTATTCTATTTGTTTCTATTATATTTTAGTCTATTCTGTTCTTTTATTTTCTATTCTATATTGTTCTGTTTTACTCTATTATATTCTCTTCTTTTATTTTCTTGTATATTCTTTTCTAGTCTATTATTTTTTTCTATTCTATTCCTTTGTTTTCTATTCTATTTTATTCTCTTTGGAAATTGATAAACTATTCAAATTCTAAAAGCATTTGAAAACGATTAGAAAAAGATTTGAATTAAAATTGAGTCTGATTTTTAGCTTTTCGCTATTTCAGATTTGTTTAAATTCAGTACTATTGTAATTCGTCCGAATTTAAATTCGGTACGAAACGAACCGCACATGTCTATCTTTGACTTCTCCCATGTTGTTCAGGTAGATCGCCACATCTTTAAGGTTGCCTACCCCTGCCCTAGATGCAGTAATTGAGGATTTTGTTGCAATATTCTAATAATATGTATGGCATAATTTTTAACCACTTAACGACCGCGCCATAGCTGAATGACTGCTACAGCACAGCTTGATAACTCTGGGAGGGCGTACATTGACGTCCTCCCAGAATCGCGCCCCCTGGAGCACGCACCCAGGATTATCTGTGACTGCTGGGTCTGGAGGACCCGTCAAATGAGTGATCACTTGTAAAAAAAACCTGCGTCATATACGGTTCCTCTCTCCCCTCTCTGTACCGATCGATACAGTGTGAGCGGAGAGGGGAGAGATCGGGTGCAGCAGCGCTGTGGGCTAGATCTGTAGTGCCCACAGCGCTGATTTGTGCCCATTGCAGCCTCATCCATCCATCCATGCTCAGCCATCCATCCCTAATCAGCAATACTCATCCATGCTCAGCCATCCATCCCTAATCAGCAATACTCATCCATGCTCAGCCATCCATCCCTAATCAGAAATACTCATCCATGCTCATCCATCCATCCCTAATCAGCAATACTCATCCATGCTCATCCATCCATCCCTAATCAGCAATACTCATCCATGCTCATCCATCCATACTCAGCAATACTCATCCATCCATGCTCAGCCATCCATCCCTAATCAGCAATACTCATCCATGCTCAGCCAGCCATCCCTAATCAGCAATACTCATCCATGCTCATCCATCCATCCCTAATCAGCAATACTCATCCATGCTCATCCATCCATACTCAGCAATACTCATCCATCCATCCATACTCAGCAATACTCATCCATCCATGCTCATCAATACTCATCCATGCTCATCCATCCATCCATAATCAGCAATACTCATCCATGCTCATCCATCCCTACTCAGCAATACTCATCCATCCATCCATACTCAGCAATACTCATCCATCCCTACTCAGCAATACTCCATCCATCCATCCATCCATACTCAGCAATACTCATCCATCCATACTCAGCAATACTCATCCATCCATCATGCTCAGCCATCCATCCCTAATCAGCAATACTCATCCATGCTCAGCAATACTCAGCCGCACTCAGCCGCACTCAGCCGCACTCAGCCATACTCAGCCGCACTCAGCCGCACTCAGCCATACTCAGCCATACTCAGTCATCCCATCCATACTCATCCATCCCCATTCATGCTCATCCATGCCACATCCAGGCCACTAGAGTGCCTCACAAAAGTGTAATAGGTAGTCAAATTAGATTTGAAACTTATGCCCCTAGAACACCTGATGGTGCTCCCTGTATGTTGGGCCTCTCTATGTGGACAGGCTGTGTAAATGTCTCCCACATGTGGTATCACTGTACTCAGGAGGAGTAGGAGAATCAATTTTAGGGTGTAACTTTTGGTATGTACATGCTATGTGTTAGAAATATTGTATAAATGGACAACTTTGTGTAAAAAAAAAATGCGTTTTAATTTTCTTTACACATATTCCAAAAACTTGTAGAAAAAAATGACATGTTCAAAAGACTCAATTTGCCTCATAGATTATACGTTGGGTTGTTTTCTTTCCAAAATGGGGTAATTTTTGGGGCGTTTCCATTGTCCTGGTGCTCCAGGGCCTTCAAAATTGTAAGAGGTAGTCAAGAAATTAGATGTGTAATTTATGCTCCAAGAACACCTGATGGTGCTCCCTGCATGTTGGGCCTCTGTATGTGGCCATGCTGTGTAAAAGTCTCACATATGTGGTATCGCCATACTCAGGAGTAGTAGAACATGTTTTAGGGTGTAATTTGTGCTATGCATGTGTTGTATGTGAGAAATAACCTGCTTATTTAAAAATGTTGTGAAAAAAAAAATCTTGATTTTGCAAAGAATTGTGGGAAAAAAATTTACAACTTCAAAAAACTCACCATGCCTCTTACTAAATACATTGGAATGTCTACTTTCCAAAAAGGGGTCATTTGGGGGGGGGGGGGGTATTTGTACTTTCCTGGCTTGTTAGGGTCAGGTGCATCAGGTGTGATCAATTTTCACAGATTGGCACCATAGCTTGTGGACTCTATAACTTTCACAAAGACCAAATAATATACACCGATTTGGGTTATTTTTACCAAAGATATGTAGTAGTATAAATTTTGGCCAAAATTTATGAAGAAAAATTACTAATTTGCTAAATTTTATAACAGAAATGAAGAAAAGTGCATTTTTTTTTTTTTTACAGTTTTCTTTTTTTTTTTATAGCACAAAAAATAAAAAACCCAGCGGTGATTAAATACCACCAAAAGAAAGCTCTATTTGTGTGAAGAAAAGGACAAAACATTCATATAGGTACAGTGTTGCATGACTGAGTAATTGTCATTCAAAATGTGAGAGCAGTGAAAGCTGAAATTGTCTTTGCCTATGCAGGGCAAATAAGTATACTGTACCGTATATTTTGGTAGAGATGCATCAATTTGTAAACCTGTAACAGAAACAAAATAAAAGTTAAACATGTTAACTCAACTCACAAAACTTTAACACAAGAATAAGGATCTTTGTTTCAGCCACGTGACTGTAACTTTTTTCTTTTTCTTTTTTTAATATGTACAGTGCCTTGAAAAACTATTCATACCCCTTGAAATTTTCCACATTTTGTCATCTTACAACCAAAAACATAAATGTATTTTATTGGGATTTTATATGATAGACCAACACAAAGTGGCACAAAATTTGCGAAGTGAAGGAACATGATAAATGATTTTCAAAAGTTTTTACAAATAAATATGTGAAAAATGTGATGTGCATTTGTATTCAGCCCCCCTGAGTCAATACTTTGTAGAACCACCTTTCACTTCAATTACAGCTGCAAGTCTTTTTGGGGATGTCTCTACCAGCTTTGCACATCTAGAGAGTGACATTTTTGCTCATTCTTCTTTGCAAAATAGTTCAAGTTCTGTCAGACTGGATGGAGAGCATTTGTGAACAGCAATTTTCTGTTGGGCAGGCTTGACAAAGGGGATGGAGCCCTCAAAACATGTTGCGGCCCACCCCCTCTCGCACCTCAAGTTGTACTGTGTGGACGTGCATAGAGAGCAGACGCAGATATCCCCATCATCTTGTGGGGTCTTGTGCTTAGTGCTTTAGTCCTGGGCATAGAGATCTCTTTGATGCTTTTGTTCCATCTTGCCATGTTGCCACATCATCTCTCTGCATGATTAACCCAATACAATCTACCTCCCTGTAAGTAATATCCCCGTGCCTTGCTGCTCTGTTTTCTTTGCTGTGTCTATTACTGCCTGTCTGTGTTTGTCCATCACGTAAGTCTCATTTAGTCTCTTTCTCACTATTAGTGAGTAAAGTGACGGTCTGCATTTATCCATTGCTGTCCATGTCTGTCATAGAGTCTCAGCGGTCTCATACATTTGTTTAATCACCAAACTCTTTGGTGAAGCTAAAAAAAAAGTATGCTTTATGATAAGCGGTGTATTACCCAGTGTCATTAAAAAAAAAAAAATTTTCACTGGCTGGTATTTAGTCCCAAGATGTCCCATGTTGTTCTTACCTGGTAATAGGATTGTGTAAAGAGGCTTGACTTGGACACCATGAATGGGATACCTTAATGGTGAGTTGGAAGGTGCTATTATTAAGGGTATATTATCCGTCTGCTCCCTGATATAAGAGAAAATAAGAAAAAATAACAAGTATGAAGTTATAAGAGGGGATGTTCTGATCCATTTTTTGGAAAATACTGTAAAAGGCTGCGCTCCCTTTCCAAGTGCCAACTCAAATTCTATGTTTAACCAATAAAGTGCTATCAGTGCTAAAGTGATATATATTCAACTCATAGATTAAACTATAAATTAAGTTAAAATAAAGTACATCAAAGACCATTCAGAAAATGTGACATGAAAGTGTGCAAAAGTGCTGTATAATCAGTAATCGATATCACAGTAAAGTGCATAAAGTCCATTCAGAACTAAAGGTGCATATAAGTTCATCCAAAAGAGTTGTAAATGATCCCCAAGTTATCTGTGCAACTACAGGAAATCCTTCAAACATGGGCTCCGTGCATCCACTGCAATACACCTTCTGTGCCCCCAGAAGGGTATGCTCTCACCCACCAGTATGGACCCCCTAGGTACTGTATATACCAAGGAAAGTGCATCATATTAGTAAGTATTGCTGTATCTGCAATCTGTTGCAATGGGTCCATGTCCCAAATTGTAGCTCAGGGAAATGAAAAGACCATATCATAAAATACACACACTATACTGCCAAAAGTGAACTTTAATGGCAATCCCAGTCTTAGTCCGTAGGGTTCAATATTGAGTTGGCCCACCCTTTGCAGCTATAACAGCTTCCACTCTTCTGGGAAGGCTGTCCACAAGGTTTAGGAGTATGTCTATCAGGCACTTATGTTGGATGAGAAGGCCTGGCTCGCAGTCTCTGCTCTAAATCATCCCAGAGGTGTTCTATCAGATTGAGGTCAGGACTCTGTGCAGGCTAGTCAAGTTCCTCCACCCCAAACTCGCTCATCCATGTCTTTATGGACCTTGCTTTGTGCACTGGTCAAAATAATTTGGTGGCAGGGGGATTATGGTGTAGGGTTGTTTTTCAGGGGTGAAAGGACCCGAACTCAAAGATCTATGACTTTTTCTGACTATTTCTCTCAAATATTGTTCACAAATCTATCTAAATCTGTGTTAGTGAGCTCGCTTCCTTTGCAGAGATAATCCATCCACCTCACAGGTGTGCCTTAGGCTGGCCACAATAAAAGGCCACTCTAAAATGTGCAGTTTTATCACACAGCCCAATGCCACAGATGTTTTGAGGGAGTGTGCAATTGGAATGCTAACTGCAGGAATGTCCAGCAGAGCTGTTGCCCTTAAATTAAATGTCCATTTCTCCATTCTTCATCCAAAGGCGTTTCAGAGAATCTGGCAGTACATCCAACCGGGCCTCACAACCACAGACCATGTGTAACCACACCAGCCCAGGACCTCCACATCCAGCATTTTCACCTCCAAGATCGTCTGAGACCAGCCACCCGGACAGCTGCTGCAACAATCGGTTTGCATAAACAAAGAATTTCTGCACAAACTGTCAGAAACCGTCTCAGGGAAGCTCATCTGCATGCTCGTTGTCCTCATCAGGGTCTCGACCTGACAGCAATTCTTCATTGTAACCGACTTCAGTGGGCAAATGCTCACATTCGATGGCGTCTGGCACTTTAGAGAGGTGTTCAGACAGCGTGTATGGTCTCGTGTAGGTGAGCTTTTTGCTGATGTCAATGTTGTGGATTGAGTGGCCCATGGTGGCGGTGGGGATATGGTATGGACAGGCGTATGCTATGGACAACGAACACAGGTGCATTTAATCGATAGCATTTTGAATGCACCAAGATACCGTTATGAGATCCTGAGGCCCATTGTTGTGCCATTCATCCACGACCATCACCTCATGTTGCAGCTTGATAATGCACAGCCCCATGTTGCAGGGATCTGTACACCAGTGGTTCTCAACCCTGAGATAATATAGCTGTGATTGACTCTGATTTATAGCACCTGTGCAAGATAAAGGAAAGCCTGCAAACATGGCCTGTTGGGGGTACTTGAGGACAGGGTTGAGAACCACCGCTGTACACAATTCCTGGAAGCTGAAAACATCCCAGTTCTTGCATGGCCAGCATACTCACCGGACATGTCACCCATTGAGCATGTTTGGGATGTTCTGGATCAGCGTATATGACAGCGTGTTTCAGTTCCTGACAATATCCAGCAAATTCACACAGCCACTGAAGAGGAATGGACCAACATTCCACAGGCCACAATCAACAACCTAATCAACTCTATGCGAAGGAGATGTGCTGCACTGCGTGAGGCAATTGGTGGTCACACCAGACTGACTGGTTTTTGGACCCCCCCCCCCCCCCCCAATACAGTAAAACTGCACATTTTAGGGTGGGTTTTATTGTGGCCAGCCTATGGCACACCTGTGCAATAATCATGCTGACTAATCAGCATCTTGATATGCCACACCTGTGAGGTTGATGGATTATCTTGGCAAAGGAGAAGTGCTCACTAACACAAATTTAGACAGATTTGTGAACAATATTTGAGAGAAAAAGGCATTTTGTGTACATAGAAAAAGTCACAGATCTTTGAGTTCAGCTCATGATAAATAGAGGCAAACACAAAAGTGTTGCATTTATAATTTTGCTCAGTGTATATGTTGGCAAAGGAATCATTTAACTTTTTTACTCTATTATGGCAACTCAATCTTTAAACAGAAACTTCAGAAAGTAAAAAAAACAATCCTCCTTACTGGTCAAATTATTATTTAGAAATATAATCTTTTTTAAAGTAGTGTAAACCTTTTTAACCCTTTCGTGATCAGGGGTCATCGAAGCCTTGATCAAATTTAGCAGCGTCGGTTAACTTGACAATATCTCTATTACTGCATCTGCCTATCTATATCAGTTTTACATTTAGTTTTTTTAACTGCTTGCCGACCAGCCGCCACCGTTGTACTGTGGCAACATGGCTCGGCTGTGCAAATCGCCATCATGTTACGTCGCTTCCTATTTTGGCCACTAGGGGCGTGCGCCCCCTGCTCACCTACGGAGCCGATGTGAGTGCCTGGTCACGATCACCGTCGGGCTCCGGCCGTCGCTCGGGGCACACCGAGAACCGTGATCTGTGTGTGTTAACACACAGTTTCCGGTTCTCTGAGGGGACAGATCGTCTGTTCAAACAGCGATCTGTCATCTCCCCTACACAGTCCCCTCCCCCCTTCAGTTAGAACACACACTTGGGAACACAGTTAACCCCTTGATCGCCCCCTAATGTTAACCCCTTCCCTGCCAGTGACATTTTTACAGTAATCAATGCATTTTTATAGCACTGATCGCTGTATAAATGCCAATGGTCCCAAAAATGTGTCAAAATTGTCCGACGTGTCCTCCATAATGTCGTAGTCCCAATAAAAATCGCAGATCGCGGCCATTACTAGTAAAAAAAAAAAAAATGCCATAAAACTATCCCCTATTTTGTAGACTCTATAACTTTTGCGCAAACCAATCAATATACGCTTATTGCAATTTTTTTTTTTTACCAAAAATATGTAGACGAATACATAACGGCCTAAACGGAGGAAAAAAATATATTTTTTTGTTTTTTTTTCTCTTTCAAAAAATTATTTTTTTTTATATATTTTTGGGGGATATTTATTATAGCAAAAAGTAAAAAATATTGCATTTTTTTTTTTAAATTGTCGCGCTTTTCTTTGTTTATAGCGCAAAAAAATGAAAACCGCAGAGGGGATCAAATACCACCAAAATAAAGCTCTATTTGTGGGGAAAAAAGGACGTCAATTTTGTTTGGGTACAACGTCACAGCGACGCAGTGCCGAATCGCAAAAAGTGCTATGGTCAGGAAGGGGGTAAAATCTTCCGGGGCTGAAGTGGTTAAGGAAAGGTAAAGATTTTATTTGACACACTGTGTTGACAAATTCTCTGCACTTTCTTTCTTTTAAAAAAAAATGAATACTATTACCATCATTAATACTGTTGTAAGTTGACAAAAATAAGAAAATAAAATGATAATTTTTGTTTTATTTTTTTACACTTATTTATTTTTCACACCATAATGCTCAGTGACAGCTAAAGCCTGCAGAGTGCAGCTGTCACTGTACCTCTGGGCACTGTGCACAGGGAAACAGAGGCTGCCATTGCAGATGAAAATGCCAGTTATCTGGCTGTTCTAATAATTCTCTGGCTTCCATATTTTAATTTTTTTTACCCAGAGCAAGGACTGCTTTCTTTAGCCGGACCTTCCTGATAAAATAGCATTGTCCATATTTCTTTTAGGAACACAACACATACACATCCTACCTCAATGTCTTACCTTTTCTTGTAATGTTCATATTCCTTCTTACGTCTTTCCACAGCATTCCTTAAATCATCTGCAGGCACAAATGTCTGTAGCTGGTTTACCCCAAACCCTTTTTTCTGCTGGCAGGAGCATGCACTCTTATTGTAGACTGGATAACTAAAAATGTAATAGACATTTGACTTAAAATTGTGAAATGTATACCAAACATTGTAACTTTTAATGATAAAGTCACTTTTTATAATATGACTTACAAGTCAAATGAAAAGCATGATTTTATAAAAAAAAATTAGAGTAGGTAGGTATTTTATTGCAGAAGAGGCATACTATGGGGACTATTTATAAAAAAAAAAATTCACATAGCTATTAATCCAATGAAACTTCATGTACGTACAGTTATTTTATGTGAATCATTCCCATGTTAAAGTGTTACTAAAGTCATAAACCTTTTAAAGGGCTGGGAGGTGCTGGAGTGAAAAGGTTAAACCATTTGTATGTTCCTTCCCTTGCTTTATTATTGTTCCCCGAGATCTAATCTATGTTGTATTCATGTCATGGTGTTAATACACTCCAGTAATGATAGCCAACAAGCTTGAAACAGCAGTATATATTCTGGAATAAGGCCGAATCTGTGCTGTAAAACAGCAGCTCTAGATACGGTGTCAGCTCCAGGGCATAAAGGAATGTTTTGCATGGCTCTACCCACTATCCTACAATGAGGAATAACCCAATATTTTTAAGGTTTGTAAGGAAGACATGTTGATGCCTTCCATATTTAGAAGGCTTTCCTGTGCTTTGCACTGATTTAGTGGAGTACTTTTGTTACCTTTTGGTAACCCTGGCTCCTCCAGGGTTACCTTAGGTCTCTGTGCTGCCTCTCTGATTAATGCCCTCCTTGCCCAGTCCGTGAGTTTTGGCATGCGGCCGTCAGCCAGGTTTGCTGTTGTGCCATGTTCTTTCCATTTGGTTATGATTAGGGTTGAGCGAACCCGAACTGTAAAGTTCGGGTTCATACCAGACTTTTGGGTTCTTGGTACCCGGACCAGAACCCAAACAATTTACTGTATGTTCGGGTTTGGGTCCGGTGTTCGGCAATGTAATAGCGCATTTTTAAAAGCTGCAGGGCAGCCAATCAACATTCGTTTAACTGGTGTGCCCTTAGAAGCCATCACAGCCATGCCTACTAATGGCATGGCTGTGATTGGCCAGTGCAGCATGTGACCCAGCCTCTATATAAGTTAGAGGCACACAGCACAGCACGTCACTCTGCTATAGATAGTGTAGGGAAAGGTTCCTGCTGCTGCTTTGAGGGAGAGAATTAGATAGGAGTCCTGATTCAGAAATCTATTCTAATTACTCAGCGATCTACATTGATTTAGTTGTGTGGGTGCAGTGCACAAGCTTTTTACACTGCCCTGAGAGAAAAGATAGAAAGAGGAGAACAAAAGCCCTGGGGCTTTGAATGAGGTGGAAGAGATTTGGCACATGTTCACAAAGAGAGGAATTTAATGAAATCAATTTATTAATTACCAAATGCTACATAAACAAAAGGGAAACAGCAATAATTGTGCGTTGCCCGGCATAGTGGCCAAGTTAAGAACAAGGGCAAAGACAAATATCAATTCAGTACATTAAATACATATTCATTGAACAGTAATAAAATTCATTAGAGTTGATCGACCAGTTGATATATATACACACATAATGTGGTAGAAGTTGTACATGCATAGAAGTGCTATATAAACAATAATGCCACATTGCAAGGATATCCAGCAACGAGAGACAGCGATAGAAAAGCATCGATGGTACCCTACGCGTTTTGCGAGTCATAAGCTCGCTCTTCAGGGGCAGATGCATAGTTACTATGTCTGAAACAAAAAATAAAAAATAAAAACGGGTATATGTTGGTAAAATTATATATAAGCAACAAGAAGGGAGGGTTTGTTTTTGGCAGGAGGGGTCAAGCAGAGAAGGACCTCCTACTTACCACAACACTGGGCTAGGTCACCAAACACCAAATGACAGGACGGCGGCAGTAGGAGTGTCCAGCTCGGGGGCTGAGGGGACGCAGCAAGTGAACCGCAGCGAGGGGAACCCAGGATGTCCAAACGTGACTGCATGCAGCATAAGGTCAACGGTCTCAGGTGTATCAAAAGTGTGTCTAGAAAATATGTATACAATATGTAATATATATGGGAATGCACATGTCCCAGATGGCAACTTAAAAGCGTGGGAGAAACAAAGGGTGGTACACTACTATAATTGGAAATGATATCCTGGTGAGAGTTAGATAATAGAACCACAAGTGCCCCAAATCTATGTATATAAATATATATATATAAAACATGTAATAGACACTCTATGGGATAGTAATGTGTATAGCTGGTCATGGTCAGACTTAGTAACTATGCATCTGCCCCTGAAGAGCGAGCTTATGACTCGCGAAACGCGTAGGGTACCATCGATGCTTTTCTATCGCTGTCTCTCGTTGCTGGATATCCTTGCAATGTGGCATTATTGTTTATATAGCACTTCTATGCATGTACAACTTCTACCTTTTATTATGCGTGTATATATATCAACTGGTCGATCAACTCTAATGAATTTTATTACTGTTCAATGAATATGTATTTAATGTACTGAATTGATATTTGTCTTTGCCCTTGTTCTTAACTTGGCCACTATGCCGGGCAACGCACAATTATTGCTGTTTCCCTTTTGTTTATGTAGCATTTGGTAATTAATAAATTGATTTCATTACATTCCTCTCTTTGTGAACATGTGCCAAATCTCTTCCACCTCATTCAAAGTCCCAGGGCTTTTGTTCTCCTCTTTCTCGCATTTTAGGGATGGAGGTGGTAGAGTGGTTTTTCCAGACCTTAAAATTTCTTTTTTCTAGACATAACCCGGGTGGTAGACACCCAATTAGCCCACAAACTGGTCTGTTTTTAACCGCTGGTCATTGTTCACTATTACATCTAATGCATCATTAGTCTTGCCCAGTTCTGTTTTGGCCCCTTACAGCTTCAAAAGGGTACTCTCTGGGCTTTCCTGTTCCCCTCTCGCCTCGTGCCTGGGTGGTGGCGTTGTTTGCCCAGCTCGGGGGCTGCGTTGTGCAAAAGGGAGGCGCTTCTGGCCCCCTGCTGTCCCCGCCTATCCTCTCGGATGGGCGTGGCCACCTGCACTTCGTCGTCATGTTTTCCACGCCCACAGTGTGTTGTCCTTTGACTTCACCCCGCTGTGGGCTGTGTGGAACATTTTGGGATGGAGGCAGGGTGTGTGCTTGGCACGCCCCCTGCGACGGCTGATGTCACTGACGTTGGTTCGTCACCATCTGTACATGACACTGGGGGCGGGGCTTGTGTATCCGCCGTGGCTATATCCGGATGTCCGGCGCGGCTGCATCTTGCAATTGCGGTCTGTCTGGTCTGGCTCAGTGGTCTTTGTTGAGGCACGCACTTTCCATGCTTGGGTCTGTTTAACTTTTCTAAGGTAATACGGAATACTTTGATTCTTTATTTATTTCATTATACATCATAAGTCACTGATTCATTCCAATATTATTTATCCACATATATTGTAATGTTTACCTTGATACCCCATAGCCTCACTGCCCATACTGCTGCTGCCATGACCAGCTATACACATTACTATCCCATAGAGTGTCTATTACATGTTTTATATATATATATATATTTATATACATAGATTTGGGGCACTTGAGGTTCTATTATCTAACTCTCACCAGGATATCATTTCCAATTATAGTAGTGTACCACCCTTTGTTTCTCCCACGCTTTAAGGTTGCCATCTGGGACATGTGCATTCCCATATATATTACATATTGTATACATATTTTCTAGACACACTTTTGATACACCTGAGACCGTTGACCTTATGCTGCATGCAGTCGCGTTTGGACATCCTGGGTTCCCCTCGCTGCGGTTCACTTGCTGCGTCCCCTCAGCCCCCGAGCTGGACACTCCTACTGCCGCCGTCCTGTCATTTGGTGTTTGGTGACCTAGCCCAGTGTTGTGGTAAGTAGGAGGTCTTTCTCTGCTTGACCCCTCCTGCCAAAAACAAACCCTCCCTTCTTGTTGCTTATATATAATTTTACCAACATATACCCGTTTTTATTTTTTATTTTTTGTTTCAGACATAGTAACTATGCATCTGCCCCTGAAGAGCGAGCTTATGACTCGCGAAATGCGTAGGGTACCATCGATGCTTTTCTATCGCTGTCTCACGTTGCTGGATATCCTTGCAATGTGGCATTATTGTTTATATAGCACTTCTATGCATGTACAACTTCTACCTTTTATTATGTGTGTATATATATCAACTGGTCGATCAACTCTAATGAATTTTATTACTGTTCAATGAATATGTATTTAATGTACTGAATTGATATTTGTCTTTGCCCTTGTTCTTAACTTGGCCACTATGCCGGGCAACGCACAATTATTGCTGTTTCCCTTTTGTTTATGTAGCATTTAGTAATTAATAAATTGATTTCATTACATTCCTCTCTTTGTGAACATGTGCCAAATCTCTTCCACCTCATTCAAAGTCCCAGGGCTTTTGTTCTCCTCTTTCTCGCATTTTAGGGATGGAGGTGGTAGAGTGGTTTTTCCAGACCTTAAAATTTATTTTTTCTGAGAGAAAAGATAGATAGTGTAGGGAAAGGCTGCTGCTGTTTTGAGCGAGAGAATTAGATGCTTCAGAGTCCTGCTTCAGAAATCGAATTACTCAGCAATCTATCTTGATTTTCTTGTGTGGGTGCAGTGCACAGTCTTTTTACACTGCCCTGAGCCCAGTGCCAGAGAAAATATAACTTTTATCTGTAAGCATAGTGCACCAGCACTGCATATGTTACTGTGAGATACACCCTTTAGATACTGTTGGTGTATTCTGCTATTTCAAAAACACCCATTTAGGGCAAAAACATTTTTTTGAATAGCATTTTCTGCATATCTGTAGGTGTGAGATACACAATTTAGGTAGTGTTCTTCTATTCTGCTATTCCAAAAAAAAATATTTAGGGCAAATTTTTTTTTTCTGAAAAGCATTTTCTGCATATCTGTAGGTGTGAGATACACCCTTTAGATACTGTCAGTGTATTCTTCGATTCCAAAAACACCCATTTAGGGCAATAAAAAATATTTTGCAGTGTTTTCTGCATATTTGTAGGTGTGAGATACACAATTTAGATAGTGTTCTTCTATTGTGCTATTCAAAAAAAATTTTTAGGGCATATTTTATTTTGGACAATAGCATTTTCTACATATCTGTAGGTGTGAGATACACCCTTTAGATACTGTTGCTCTATTCTGCTATTCTAAAAACACCCATTTAGGGCAAGATCCTAAATTTGAAAAATATGAGGAGAACGTCAAAGAAGGGACGTAGCCCCGGTTGTGGTGCTGCTGGTGGAGCTCCTGTTGCAGGGAGAGGACGTGGTCGATCTGTGCCAGCTACACGCACAAGTGAAATACCTTCCTCAGGTGCGAGTAGGCGACAGAGCCTGCAGCGGTATTTGGTCGGGCCTAATTCGGCTGTACGAATGTTGAGGCCAGGACAAGTACAGGCGATAGTAGATTGGGTTGCTGACAGTGCCTCCGGTTCCTTCACATTGACTCCCACCCAGTCTCCTGCTGAAAGATCAGAGTTGGCACCTGCAGCCGATGTCCATCAGTTTTTCACCTCACCCCCTTGCAAATCAGCTAAGCAGTCTGAGCCCCAAATCATGCAGCAGTCTCTTCTGCTTTTTGATGACTCTGTTAGCAGGGTTTCCCGGGGCCATCCACCTAGCCCTGCCCCAGAAGCGAAAGAGTGTGTGTGCACCGATGCTCAACCACTTATGTTTCAAGATGAGTACATGGGAGGACCATCGCAGCAGGTCTCGGATGATGATGAAACACAGGTGCCAACTACTGCTGCTTTTGCAATTGTGCAGACCGACAAGGAGGGCAGGGGTGAAGACTGGGTGGAAGATGATGTGGAGGACGATGAGGTCCTCGACCCCATATGGAATCAACGTCATGCAGGTGAACAGTGTAGTTCGGAGGTAGTTCGCACAGAGCCACCAGCACAGCAGAAGAGGGAGCAGGGTGCAAAAGCGGAGCGTCCGTCCCCTAGACAGTACGCCTGCTACTGCCCAACGCAGCAAGAGACCGAGCACACCAAAGCCAGGTCCAAGGAGTTCCCTAGCGTGGCAGTTCTTCAGACAGACAATGTGCTGATGACAAGACACGAGTGGTTTGCACGCTGTGCAATCAGAGCCTGAAGCGAGGCATAAACGTTCTCAACCTGAGCACAACCTGCATGACCAGGCATCTAAGTGCAAAGCACGAGCTGCAGTGGAGTAGACACCTCAAAAACCAAGAAAGGTCTCTGGCTCCTCCTGCTTCCTCTTCTGCTGCAGTCTCGGCCTCTTCATCCACCTCTGTAGTGACAGTGGCGCCTGCCAACCCGCAAACAGAGGATCTGCCAGCAACACTACCACCTGGGTCACCAACCATCTCCACAATGTCCCATGGAAGCGTTCAGATCTCTATCTCCTAAACACTGGAGCGGAAGAGGAAGAACCCCTCTACCCATCCGCGATCCCTGGCCCTGAATGCCAGCATTTCAAAATTCCTCGCCTTTAAAATGCTGTCATTCTGTCTGGTGGAGACGCAGAGTTTTCAAAGCCTGATGGCATTGGCTGTCCCACAGTACGTTGTGCCCAGACGCCACTACTTTTCCAGGCGAGCCATCCCTTCCCTGCACAACCAAGTGGGGGACAAAATCAGGTGTGCACTGCGCAACGCCATCTGTGGCAAGGTCCACCTAACTACGGATGTGTGGACCAGTAAGCACGGTCATGGACATTATATCACACATCACTGGGTAAATGCAGTGGCGGCTGGGCCTGAGGCGGATAGCAGTTTGGCGCATGTCCTTCCACCACTGAGGATTGCAGGGCGCTTCAGTTTGCCTCCTGTTGCTAACTTCTCCTTGTTGCGCTGTTTCGAGTACTCCACCAACATGGCTAGTGCCGATGACGCCGTTCTCAGCATTACTATCCCAGTTCTATGCCTCCTTGAAAAAACGCTTTGGGAGATGATGGAAGAGGAGTTGGCAGAGGAGGAGGAGGAGGAAGAGGGATCATTTCCAAGGCTTTCAGGGCAGTCATTCACAAGTGGCTACGAGTGTGGGTTCCTGCACCAACAAACGCCAGGTACACAATTGTCCGGCAGCAAGGGCACAGTTCTGGAGGATGACGAGGTGGAGGATGAGGAGGAGGAGATGGAGGAGGAGGAACCATGTTCACAGCAACCAGACCAGCTCATGGTCATCACTGTTGTGTGGCTGGGGGGATACAGAGGACACAGACGATACACCTCCCACAGAGGACAGCTTTTCGTTGAGTCTGGGCAGTCTGGCACACATGAGCGATTACATGCTGCAGTGTCTCTGCAACGACCACCGAGTTGCCCACATTCTAATTGGTGCTGATTTCTGGGTGGCCACCCTGCTGGATCCCTGTTACAAGGACAACGTACCATCCTTAATTACCTCACTGGAGCGTGATCGTAAGATGCGCGAGTACACTGCTGGTTGCATTCCCACCTGACAGCAGGGGTACGGTGGAAGCACAAGGCAAAGGCAGAGGAGGAAGAGGTCGCCAACGCAACCGGGGCACCGCCAGCACCTCAGAAGGCAGGGTTAGCATGGCCGAAATGTGGAAAAGCTTTGTCAACACGCCACAAAAACCAGCACCACCAGCTGAGATGGAACGTCTTAGCAGTATGTGTGCACACGCCTACACGTACTGAATGACGGGTCTGCCCCCTTCAACTTCTGGGTCTCCAAATTGGGCACATGGCCTGAGCTTGCCTTTTACGCCTTGGAGGTGCAGCCAGTGTATTATCTGAATGTGTATTTAGCATGGCAGGGGGCATTATCACAGACAAGCGCAGCCGCCTGTCCAGAGCCAATGTGGACAAGCTCACGTTCATTAAAATGAACCAGGCATGGATCCCACAGGACTTGTCCATACCTTGTGCCGAATAGATATGTATACCGGTGTTCTGACAAAAACTGTCCGGCCATTGTACTGCGCGGGCGCAGAACTTGCGCAGTACGAGGGACAAGGGGATTCCCGAAAATCTCCGAAGATGAACGGCGCCTGCGCCGTGAGTGCAGGTTCAAGCCCCACCATCCAAGTGGACATACGGTAGCACTTGGATGGTGGGGCGCTCGGCTTGAACCTCGGATGGTGGGGCGCTCAGCTTGAACCTCGGATGGTGTGGCTTGAACCTGGACTCACCGCGCAGGGGCCGTTTGTCTTTGGAGATTTTCGGAATCCCCTTGTCCTACGTACTGCGCAAGCGCATTACAGGGCGGACACTATCCGATGGGGGACAGAATTCGACACATCACCGGCCTTACCCAGCCATTGTTGTATTTTTGATCTTTCTCACTCTTTTGGGTTGTACCCTAATTTAAAAAAATTTAAAAACAAAAACCAGTGTTGGCTACCTCGTCCTCCTCCACCTCCGCTTCCACCTACACCGCCACATCCACCGCCACCTCAACCTCCTACTCCATATGGACCTCGTCCTCCTAGGTCAAGATTATTATTATTTTTTTAATTTCAAAGTATTTTATTTTCCCACTAGCTTATCCATTAAATTGAATAATTGTTTACAGAAAGGGCGTATTCTGGGGCATTCCCACCATATGTGTGGCATCGTGCCGTTGAGTTTATGAGGTTCTTAATGACTTGCTGTACCTCTTCTTCTGAGAAGGGGGCCTCCAGCATATTATTTATGTTATTTAAGTTATTTCCCTATCCACATTTGTTTGCACATCACTTGCCATGCTCTTAACAACATTTTGCTGCCATTTGCAGCCGTTTCCATTACTTTTTTAGAGCCATTTTAGTCCTCAAAAGTTTGGGTCCCCATTGACTTCAATGGGGTTCGGGTTTTTTGCGAAGTTCGGCCAAACCCGTTGAACCCGAACATCCAGGTGTCCGCTCAACTCTAGTTATGATAGATTTGATGGTGCTCCTCGGGATCATCAAAGATTTGGATATTTTTTTATAACCTAACCCTGACTTGTACTTCTCAACAACATTGTCCCTTAAGCCCCATACACACGGTCGGACTTTTTCATCAATTTGGTCCGATCGGACAAGGTTGTTGAAAAATCAGACCGTGTGTATGCACCATCGGACAGTGTTCGTCGGTTTGTCCGTCGGACAAAGTCTTATCTCCTGCTGGAAAGATTTCCCGTCAACCCGGTCCGATCACACCAAATCCGAGCGTGTGTACGCTTGTCCGACCGGACAAAGTGCTACGCATGCTCAGATCACATTACAAGACCAAAGCTATTGGCTACTAGCCTCTACGTAGTCCCGTCGTAGGCAACAAACGTCACCACGTTCAGAATGATCGGATTTTCCGACAACTTTGTCCGATCGTGTGTACGCAAAACCAACATCAGACAAAGTATGACGGACATGGTCCGACGGACCTGGTCCACGGATTGTCCGCGCGTGTGTATGGGGCTTTACTTGTTTGGAGAGTTCCTTGGTCTCCATGGCAGTGTTTGGTTAGTGGTGCCTCTTGCTTAGGTGTTGCAGCCTCTGGGGCCTTTCAAAAAGGTGTGTATATGTAATGACAGATCATCTGACACTTAGATTGCACACAGGTGGACATCATTTCACTAATTATGTGACTTCTGAAGGTAATTGGTTGCGCCAGAACTTTTTATGGGCTTCATAACAAAGGGGGTGAATACATACGCACATGCCAATTATCATTTTTTTATTTCTGAAAAATAGTTTTATGTATATATTTTTCAAATTTTACTTCACCAACTTAGACTATTGTGTTCTGATCCATCACATATAATTCAGATTAAAAAAAATATTGAACTAAAGGTTATAATGTAACAAAATAGGTAAAAAGTCAAGGGGGTGAATACTTTTGCAAGGCACTGTAAAAGAAAATCACAGATTTTGGGTTGTCCGCAATGGGAACCCAGGAGTCCCCAAGAAATGTCATTAAATTGCAGGGATTGCTTCTTACTTCTTGTTTGGCTATAGGACAGGAAGCAAAGGGACACAGATAGCGAAAAAATTAATCAAACAGCGGTTATAATCCTCCCTTATCCAAAATGAAACAAAAAGATTTACCTATAGTGCTACTTTAAGTCCACAAAGCTGCATGACATCTCCTGGGCTTATCTTTATTATTTACATTTAAAGGTTTATTTCTCTGCTGAAGGTCTCTCTCTCTCTCTAACGATGGGGCACAGTGGCTTCATTTGATGTGGCACAGTGACTTATTTTGAAGGGGCACAGTGGCTTCATTTGACGGGCACAGTGGCTCCATTTGACAGGCACAGTGGCTACATTTGATGGGGCACAGTGGCTGCATTTGATGGGGCACAGTGGCTGCATTTGATGGGGCACAGTGGCTGCAATTGATGGGGCACAGTGGCTACAATTGATGGCACAATGGCTGCAATTGATGGCACAGTGGCTGTATTTGATGGGGCACAGTGGCTGCAATTGATGGCACAGTGGCTGCAATTGATGGCACAGTGTCTGCAATTGATAGCACAGTGGCTGCAATTGATGGCACAGTGGCTGCAATTGATGGGGCATTTATTTAAATTTTTTGCACCTAGTTGTATTTTCCCTGGGTGGGGAAATCCAACCATGTTTTACATTGTATGTCCCTATACACCATGTGCCCTAAAAAAAGGGGGTGGGCATTATAAATGTCATACATTTTAATATAAATAAATGTCATAAATATTTATTTATATTCAGTGTAATGATCAGGTAGGTCAGTGTGGGTCAGGTAGGTCAGTGTGGGTCAGGTAGGTCAGTGTGTGTCAGGTAGGTCAGTGTGCATCAGGTATGTCAGAGTGGGTCAGTGTAAAGGTCAGTGTTTGTCAGGTAGGTCAGTGTGTGTCAGCTAGGTCAGTGTAATGGTCAGTGTTTGTCCGGTAGGTCAGGTAGCCCTATATTAAAACTCAAGGAACGGTAATGACTGAAGCCTTGAATAGCCTGCTTGAATCTTATGGTTTTCTCCAAGAATCTTTAGAAGGGAATCTAACCATGATACCCATACCCCATATGGACTACTCCAGTTGGTAGAGTTATAAGCCAATATCTTTAATTAATGTAGATATCAAAATACTAGCGAAAGTTCTGGTAATCAGGTTAAGCATAAGAATAGGCACCTGATACACAAAGATCAGGTCAGCGTTATGCTGCTGTGTGAAGTAAATAAGCCTCAATATTCCTAGAACTACCCTGCAAATACTCATAGCTAAAACGTTGAACTGTCCCTGTTATGTTGCTTTCATTGAATATGAATATGAATATGCGCAGGACAGCCTGGTACAAAAGTTCATCTAACTTGAAGGATTTTTTGAAACATTTAATGGCTTATAGCAGGGGTCTCCAAACTTTATAAACACAGGGCCAGTTAACTGTCCTTAAAACTTTTGGGGGGCCGGACTATGGCAATTGGGAGTAGAAAAGGTCCTGATGTCAGTGGGAAAAAACAATGCCCCATCTTTGGGGTCAATGGAA